>NSJX01000058.1:0-62644 GCA_002286715.1 Dentipellis sp. KUC8613 | reverse complement strand
GGACCGAGGAGAGACATCCTCGGTCGCTCGGTATTGACTTAGTGTTCGCACATCATCTCGGAAGTCGTTGGTCACTCTTCCCTTTATCTGATCTGATCTGTTACTATTTATCACATGTTTCCCCAAGTCCCTAGACCTCGTTGTACCACTCCCCAAAGCCCCTCCGTCCCGTTACTGATTATCTACGATAACCTGATCCCCTCCGGTGTTTCCTGTACAGTGTATCTACCCTCATGCCCTTGTCCATAGTCCCTTAGACTGTCAATCTCGTCTGTATCGTACTGTACCTGGAATACCAGCTGCACTGCGCTCTGCACATCGCCGGCACTCTCGCTCAATTCTCTAACTCTCATCTCGCTCGCCTTGTCACCGGTGGTGACTTGGGTGGTTGTTTCATTGGTTCTAGGCCAGTCTTGACACCTTGACAGTCTCTCCTACACCCACCTCACCTCCACTCGCGCGACGCAATATTTCCACCACAACCTCTCTACACGAACACCTCTTTAACCCTGCAAACCCTGATCATCACAGACCTCTATCGTGCAGCATTGCCGGGGCTGGGAAGCCCATTGCTGCCGGGATCCACGCCCCCGACCATTGACCACCCCGATCATAGACCTCGATCCTCCGATCCCTCCAGTTGACATTATGTCATCCCTTGTGACCCTAACCCCGCCCACGACCAATGAAATCGGTGTAAAACCGGAGCCTTTCCTCGGTGACCGAGCTTGGTCAGCCGAGTTCATGACGAGGATCCGTCTCTTCCTCAAAGTCAACAAGGTCAAATATGCCTCTGATGAGGCGAAGATCTCCCTGTTTCTAGACCTGTGCCGGGGCCCAATTGCGGGCATCTGGGCAACCCAAAGAGGTGACGAAATCCTGTCCGACGACGACACCAATGAGGTGCTCCTGGCGAGCAAGAAAACATTGATCACTCCGAGGTTCGACACCTTTGCCAAGCTCCTCACCCGCTTCCGAGTAGACTTCAAACCTCTCGATGACTCGGCCGAAGCCCGTGCCGATATTGAGAGTCTTCGCATGGGTGTACGACCGGTCGTGGACTACATCACCGAGTTCGAGGCACTCGTACCGAGGACCGGCTACAACGAGATCGCGCTAGTCCATTTCTTCAAGAAGGGTCTCAACGGCGCACTCCTGGAGAAGTGTATGATGACCTACCCGATGCCGAAGGCCCTGGAGGAATGGAAGGAACGAGCGCGTGACTGCAACGCCCAATGGCTCGAAGTCCAGCGGGAGCAGAAAGCACGGGCCCCTCGGTCGACCGGGCAGTCTCGAGCACTGATGTCTTTCAACATGTCCCCGGTCCCCGTCCGGACCGAGCAGCGTTCCCCGAATCTGGCCAAGCTGTCCGAGCAGGAACGCCAGCGTCTCTCCGAGGAGGGTGCCTGCTTCCGCTGCCGGCAGAAGGGACATATGTCATTCAACTGCCCACTGAACCAGAGTCCCCGGGTTGGTGCGTTGGAGTCTAACATCGCGACACCGACACCTTTGTCCTCAGTCCCACCGGCGAACCCCTCGACCATGACTCTCGGTGTCTCGGCCGTTGCCACCTTGGCCTCCATGCTTTGCACCCTAGGGTCCGAGGAGAGAGAGGAGGCGAGAGCAGCGTTGAAGGATCTCGTGGCACGCGAGAATTTTTAGATTGCCCCCCAGCCGCGTCGTCTGTGGGAGGCACCCGTTTTTCTGTGGCTTCACCCAATAGGTTTGCTGTACTGTCATCACTGGCGCAACCCAGTGAGAAATCCTATCCTTTGTCCTTGCGCATGTCCCCGGTTACCCGTACCCGTCAGACGCCTTCGATAACACTACGAACCAAGCTCATCGGACAAATCACAGAAAAACAAATCGATGCTGAAGCACTGCTGGACAGTGGAGCCGAAGGGCTCGTAATTCACCCTCGGTTCGCTACCGAACACAACCTGACACTGAATCCCCTGAAACACCCGTTCCCGATTCGTAATGTTGACAACTCCGAGAATATCATGGGTCTCGTCCGTTACACAACAGTGCAAAACCTCCGAATCTACTCCCGGGACTCGGACTCGTACCACCAGGAACGTGTAGAATTCTTTGTGGCCGACATTGGTGACTTCGACCTTATTCTCGGGACCGACTGGTTGGAACAACACAACCCCGAGGTGAACTGGTCGGCCCGACAAGTAGACATGACACGCTGTCCACCCTCGTGTAAGCTGCATCGACCGCCGGTCACTAACCTGGAGGCTCGTGTCGAGCGTCACCAAGTCCCCTCTCCTCGGTCCGAGCCCGAGGTGCGTTGTGCCATCGGACCGAGACATCCGATGTTGTCCTCGGTCCCCAAGTTTGTGGTTTCGGCCCGACGAGTCCAAGGTGCACGACTTCACTCGGCCCGACCACTCTTGGTCCCCTACAATGTACCACTGTTCACTGAGGATGAGGACAAACACCCCGAAGTTCCCCCGGAGTGGCAGACTGAGGGCCTTCGTCTCGCAGGACTCCTCGGTCACCAAGGAGACAGGACCGAGGACAGTGACCGAGCAGTTCCCGGACCGACGTCCATCTGTGCAGGCTTTACCAATGCCCAGAAGCTCGCTGAACGCGCAGCTGGCCCCGCCGTAGACAAGTTGTTCGAGCAACTTGTGCCACTGCCTTACCGAGAGTTCCGAGATGTTTTTGACAAGGCTACCTCGGAATGCCTCCCGGACCGACGACCATGGGACCATGCCATTGACTTGAAACCTGATTTCGAACCCAAGTCTTGTAAAGTTTATCCCCTGTCACCTGCCGAGCAGACCGAGCTCGATACATTCCTTGACGACCACCTTCAGAAAGGCTACATCCGACCGTCCAAATCTCCGATGGCAAGCCCTTTCTTCTTTGTCAAAAAGAAGGATGGGAAGCTACGCCCAGTCCAGGATTACTGGCAACTGAACAAAGGCACGGTGAAGAATGAGTACCCTCTTCCCCTCATCTCCGAGATCGTCGACAAACTGAAGGGTGCTCGGATCTTTACCAAGATGGATGTCCGCTGGGGCTATAACAATGTCCGAATCAAGGAGGGTGACGAGTGGAAAGCTGCGTTCAAGACAAACCGAGGACTCTTTGAACCACTCGTCATGTTTTTTGGTCTCATGAACTCACCGGCCATGTTCCAAGCCATGATGAACGAGCTTTTCAAGGATCTCATCGACTCCGGTAAAGTCATTATCTACATGGACGACATCCTAATCTTCACCGACACCCTCGCCGAGCACTGACTTCTTGTTCAGAAGGTGCTCCGACGCCTCCGAGAGAATGACTTGTTCTTGAAACCCGAGAAATGCAGTTTCGAGCAATCCTCGGTCGAGTACCTTGGTCTCATTGTCTCGCACGACAAGCTTGCCATGGACCCCGTCAAAGTCGCTGGCATTGCCGAGTGGCCTGTTCCCCGCACAGTCAAAGATGTCCAGGCCTTCCTCGGCTTCGGCAACTTCTACTGACGTTTCATTCAGGACTTCTCCAAGGTAGCTCGGCCCCTCTTTGACTTGACCAAGAAAGACCATGTCTGGGACTGGACATCGGACTGCCAGACCGCCTTTGACAGTTTGAAGCACGCCTTTACCTCGTCACCGGTATTGCTGATGCCGGATCCAACAAAGCCTTACCTGGTAGAAGTTGATGCCTCCGACTTTGCCATCAGCGGGATTCTGTCTCAACGTGCCGAGGATGACCTCTGGCATCCTGTCGCGTACCTGTCCAAAGCACTCTCCGAGCCCAAGCGTAACTATGACATCTATGACAAGGAACTCCTCGCTATCATCCGTGCCCTGGAAGCCTGGCACCACTACCTGGAAGGTAGCCCACATGTTGTAGAGATCTGGACCGACCACAAAAACCTTGAGTATTTCAAGACTGCCCAGAAACTCAGTCGTCGGCAAGCCCGGTGGGCACTTTTCCTGACTCGGTTTGACTTTACCTTGGTGCACAAGCCTGGCGTTCATCACTGACCAGATCTGATGTCGAGGCAACCGGATCATAGAGAGGGGGTGGAGGATGACAACACTGAGCATGTACTCCTCGACCCCAAGTTTTTCCAAGTCCGAGCAGTCCGCCCTGCGGCCGTCACCTTGGTCGGTGACACTACTCTCCGGCAACGCATCCGAGATGCCAAAACCAAGGACACCGAGGTTGTCAATGCCCTGGATGCTATCCTGAACAATGGTCCTCGGTCGCTTGTAAAGAGCTTACAGGAGTGGAACCTCGAAGATGGATTAGTGCTCTTTCGAGGCAAGGTCTATGTCCCTGCCGACCAGGAGCTCCGACGAGACATTGTCAAGATGCACCATGACACGCCGCAGGCAGGACACCCCGGTCGCCACAAGACCTATGAACTGGTAACTCGGAATTACTGGTGGCCCGGTATGTCGGTCTTTATTCGCGACTATGTCGATGGTTGTGCTACTTGTCAAGCCACCAAGAACCGAACTCATCGGCCCCACGTTGAAACCATCCCGAACGCGATCCCGGCCCGACCGTTCCAAGATATTACCTCGGACTTCATCGTGGACCTCCCACCCTGTGAGGGTTTCGACTCAGTATGTGTCGTCGTGGACCGGTTCACAAAGCACGTCACCATCACCCCTTGCACCAAGACGATAACCAGTGACGAGACTGTGGACATCCTCATCGACAAGATCTACCAACACTACGGACTTTGGGATCGTCTCATCTCGGACCAAGGACCTCAGTACGCTGGCAAGGTCATGCGCGGAGTTTTTGACAAGTTACACATCACGTCGGCCCTGAGCACGGCCTACCACCCTCAGACCGATGGTGAGTCAGAACAGTTCAACCAAGAATTCGAGCAGTACCTCCGCGCCTTTTGTAACTACCGCCAGGATGACTGGGTCAAGTGGATCCTCTTTGCCGAGTTCTCGCATAACTACAAGTCCCATAGTGCCACAGGTCGCTCCCCGTTCGAAATGCTCCTCGGTTACGTCCCGGTTGCAATTCCTAGCGTCAAAGTCAATTCCCCAGTGCCCTCGGTCGAGGAACGGTTCAAACATCTGGATCAAATCAGAGAGGACCTCCAGGCGAGTCTCAAGGTCGCGGCCGATATCATGAAGCGTACCCGAGGTGACTCTACTCAGACCTCGGTCCGCTACAAGAAGGGTGACAAGGTCTGGCTTGATGGCAAAAACGTCAAGACCACTCGGCCGAAGGCCAAGCTGGCAGCAAAGTACCTCGGTCCCTTTGAGATCTCGGATGTCATCGGTCCTGTCACCTACCGACTGAAGCTTCCTCCGACTTGGCGCATTCACCCAGTATTCCATGCTTCGCTCCTGTCCCCCTACAAAGAAATCGACGCTCACGGCCCGAATTTTTCTACCCCGGCCCCAGCGCTAGTTGAGGGCGAAGAAGAATATGAAGTCGAAAAGGTCCTGGATGCCCGGCTGACACGCAACAAACGTGGCATTGAATATCTTGTCAAGTGGACTGGATACCCCGACTCCGAGAACCAGTGGCGTCCCCGAACCATGCTCTCGAATGCCGGTGGTGCCATCACCGACTTCTACAAGCGTCACCCCAGAGCCCCGAGACCACCGAACCTGCGAGGACTGCTGTACCTCGACACTGTCCATGCCCACCATGCGCTCCAGGAGAAAGCGCGCCTTAGAGAGGGGGTGATGTCAAGGATCACTCCTTATCTCATCACTTTCCTCGACTCCTTTCAACGACCACCGAGCACCGAGCACCGAGACCGAGCACCAAACCCGTGACCGAGCACCAACACCGACACCAACGTTTCCCATTCTCTTCACCGACATTTCTGAGATTTCGGACCGATGTCTCGGTCTGCTAACTAAGCACCTCGGACCGAGGACCCTAGACTGAGGACCGATGTCTCGGTCGAATCCCTTGGCTCCTTGGAGCTCCTCGGACCGAGGAGAACACCGACGACGCCTTTTCAGTGCTACCGAGCACCGATGTTTTCGAGGTTTCGGACCGACATCTCGGTCCGATGACTAAGCGGTGTAGACCGAGATCTCGGACCGAGGACCGAGCTCTCGGACCGAGATCCTAGCTTCTGGGACCGAGGAGAGACATCCTCGGTCGCTCGGTATTGACTTAGTGTTCGCACATCATCTCGGAAGTCGTTGGTCACTCTTCCCTTTATCTGATCTGATCTGTTACTATTTATCACATGTTTCCCCAAGTCCCTAGACCTCGTTGTACCACTCCCCGAAGCCCCTCCGTCCTGTTACTGATTATCTACGATAACCTGATCCCCTCCGGTGTTTCCCGTACAGTGTATCTACCCTCATGCCCTCGTCCATAGTCCCTTAGACTGTCAATCTCGTCTGTATCATACTGTACCTGGAATACCAGCTGCACTGCACTCTGCACATTGCCGGCACTCTCGCTCAATTCTCTAACTCTCATCTTGCTCGCCTTGTCACCGGTGGTGACTTGGGTGGTTGTTTCATTGGTTCTAGGCCAGTCTTGACAATCTGTGCCGTAAATGGTGTAATCCTGCACCACTCAATGGTTCAGCTCCCAATCTGGTGGTGCAAGACCATGATCAAGATGGAAGACCTTATTACAAGAGAGCCTTCAATACTCAAGTAAGTATTTGATTCTGCTATATCATAAATGTATGTATTAATATCTATTTTTTCCAGGCATGTGAGCAACTTAATGCTTGGCTAGGAGGATTTGAAAGAATTGTCAGCCGCATGACAGCAGCCAACTTTGACTGGTTCATCCATGTTATGCTTTTTCTCCATAGCAAAAAAATCATGACTAAACAATCAAAGGCAAGCACAAGAGATCAAGATATGGATGAAGATGAGTCAGAGGATGATAATAGTAGTGATGATGAGGATGATGAGGATGAGGATGATGAGGGAGAAGAGGAGTAGATAGGAGTGAAAGTACTGTAAAGTTAGCATCTGATAAGATGAAAATGTGAGTATTTTGATGATGTGGTGTAGATATACATCAGAAATAGCTAGAAATATGACAGCCTCTGTGAGCACATGTAAGTGAATATGAGACTAAGAACCCAGATAGTTTTACAAAACTACTACAAAAGTTTGTTAGAAGTATGAAAACACTACCACAATACTACTACAATACTACTGCTGAAGTGCAATAAAAGTACCAACAAACTTCTACCAGACTACTGACAAAGTATGACAAAGTACTGACAAAGTACTACAACACTACTGCCAAACTATGACAATAGTACTGACAAAATATTATAAAACTACTGCAAAAGTATGGAAAAAGTACTGGAGAACTACTACAAAAGTACTACTGTGTAAGTGTATTTTTGAGTGTTTGTTTTTTAAAGTCAATCATCATCTGATATGCACAAGCTTCTCTTAAAGTTCTCTTACACTCCCACAACAGTACTCCTAAAGTTTATCCAGAGTATCACTGAGCTATCACAAAACTTCATCCATAGTTTCCAAACACTACTTGCATGTAATTTGTATGAAAGTGAAAGTTTAGTAAAACTAAATGGTAGTTTTGATAAACTTTTGTGGAAGTTTTGTGGAAGTTTTGCAGGAGAACTAGGACTTTTGTGGGACTTCAGTGAAAGTTTTGTGATATCCGTGGGGGAGTGTAACATACTGCACATTTTGCGGCATTTCGACACGGATTTCCGCAGGCTGGTGCATAGAACCGGGGCTCGACATAGTAGCGGCCGTCATCATGGTGCCGGTGTCGCCACACTGTTTCTTTTGGCCCTGAGGCATGAAGTGCTCCATTGTAGCGAACGTTGCAGGCCTGATACTACCCAAACCACTGGAGGAGGCTGTCGCAGCCGTGGAGGTCTCACTGGCGCGATGATACTTGATTTGTAGGATGATCAGGCAGAAGATGATGGGCTGGTTCGCAGGATTTCATGAGCAAAGTAAACAGATCATAATGAGACTAGACGTACTACGAGTGAACCAGTCAAGTCCAGAATGATATACTGTGCCGTCGACTTGATCGCATATAATACCTGAAATACGATTAGGTTCGCAGTGTAGAGAGCACCGGTTTCAATGATGACGACGATGGTGGCCGAATTCGTGCTTCGGCTGGTCTTCCAGATCTTCCAGATAATCGCGACTGATCCAAGTCAGATCCGAGTATCAATGCCGTGACGGCGAGAAGACGTACCGTTGCAATACACGATTGTTCCAAGCATGAATGCACAAAACACCTTGATCCAACGGGCAGGGTCATCGAAGACAGTGTCTTTCGTACGCGCTAAAGTGTAGTCGGACATGCAGGTGAAAACTACGGGCCTAACGTCAAAATATCGCAGAGTCTGCATAAAAGGATACGTACCTAAGGCTACTATCATAGTGATCACAGGCGCGATGATCATCCGCTTGCGCCGGCCCCATACGATGTAGCAGCGCCAGATCTTGGTGCTGCATATCAGCGTACAGGCTTCCTGTACATCAGCGGGCGCTTTGCTCACGTAGATGTTGTCTCCCAACAATGCCTGGATGAGTAGCACGGCATTCTTCGCAACGGGGACAGGAGTACGCATGTCTACAAAGTATGCAGACGGCCCTCCAGGAATACCAGCCTTCCGGATGAGTCCCTCGAAAACCCAGGCGAAAGACAAGCTGAGGTGCTGGTCATCGCGATGGCCATTGCTTGAGCAAAGACAGAAACTCAGAATAAGGAAACCCGACATACCGATGTTGCCAGGATCAGCATAAGCAGCAAGGTGACAAGGAGAAATTTGTGAGGCAACACAGCATGTTCCGACCTGGCAGATAGAGTCACGAGACAAGTGACGGCGCTCATGGCCACGCAGATACCTGCATGAACGATCGTAAGGACCGTTTCGCCATCGACGTAGGATGACAACGTACCATACATGATAGATTCAGTGAGAAGAGCCCCTAGAAGAGCATGATCAACAGCGAGAGACATTGCGGTCGCAATATCGTGAAGGAGTTGATGAGGGTCGCTGGGCTGGTAGCTTGGAAAGAACGGCAAGACGGTAGCCCTTATAATGTATACGAATGAATGGGCATCTTCAGGCTTTGACATATCGCGGTGCAGCTTGAGGAACCGCTCTGAACGCGGATCTTAGAAGAAGCAAAAGCGTCGACGTTGGTGATACTTGCTCAGTGCGGACACCCACCTACTTTTTTAGCGGAAAGCAAATGGTTCCCATCCATGAGGTGACGCCCGACGAACATTACTTGTGGCTATTGTATTTCTTGACGTCTCGGACAGGTACCCATCATGAGATGATGCTAGTACCAAGAAAGATTACGTTGGGCTTGGAACCTCCTGGATTCGCACTACACTTCCGAGTCAACAATAAGACCGTGACAGAACTCTACTGGATAGATACGTACTAGTTGTGATACAACATCTGTATCATGATACTGTTCCCAACAACCAGCATTTGTCGAAGTACGACAGTCTACAATAATTCTACGGGCACTCACCTCGAAGTCATGATCATCATCGCACCGCAGGCTCTGCATGCCAGGCGGTGGCGGGGAGCTCAGCATGCAGGCCGGGCCGGCCGCCGGGAGTTCGCCTCGACTACCACGTGCCCTTCATGTGCCCCAATGTACTTGCCTTGCACGCAGGACGAAGGGTTCAGCATCGTTCAACCCGTCCACCATGGCCAGTCGTCCTCTACAACCCTCCGAGTCTCTCTAACCTCCCCGTAGGCTCTCAGCACCGCACCGAGTGTCCCTCCAAATACATTCTCCCTCCAAGACGCCGTCTCAACCTCCACTGCAACCTCCACGATCCCCACGCCGCCCGAGCTCGAGGCGACACTCGCGCTGCTCTCAGGGCACCGCTCCGTGCTCGGGTACCTCCTCGTCTCACGAGGGCAGCCCGTGAGCATCATACGGCACTCGGGCGTCGTGTTCGAGGGCGAGCAGGGACGCAAGTACGCCACGGCGATCGCGCGGATGGTCGAGAGTGTGCAGGGCGCGCTGGAGGAGGTCAGCGGGGAGCCGAACGAGGGGGTACGTGCCCCTGTTGTTCTTCGCATGTCGCCATGCTTACTTGCGATGCGGAAACCAGGACGACATCCGCTTCATGCGCATTCGTACGAAACGCCACGAAATCATGATCTCGCCAGGTGCGTTTGACCATCCGCTTCTGGACCTCTATACCTTGCTGAACCTACACCCTCCGCCCCGCAGACAGGCGATACCTGCTCGCTGTGCTGCACGACCCCACGACGTAGACCGCTGCACATCTCCGTGTCTGTACTGTTTACTGTTGTCCTATACCCGCACCCGCATCCGCCGCCTACCATCCTGTACGATCGTCGCTAATCAGCATGCCACTCCCCATGTCTGTACCCGTATCATCGAAGTGGAGCCATGCATCTCGGACCTGCGTGCTTCTGGTCCGAGGAGTGTGTTCCGTGGTGCAGGCGCCGTAAGTCGTCGTGCCCGTGTTCACATCGGTACCGGCTCGTTTGCATTTGCCACTGACCCGCCTAGGTTTACACAAGACGCAGAACAACCCTCAAACGAAGAATAGAGCACCGTCACGTAACATTCAACTCGCCGCCCGAGCCTGACGCCCGTCTGCATCCGTCAAATTACCCCAAACCGCAGCAAGACCCACAAAGAAGAGTACATGTATGCGTGTGTGTTCATATCAATTCGTTACAGCCAATTTGTATACGCCCGTGCGTGTGCACTAGAACCCGCGAAGTAGCAAAGCAGCCGCCAGCACTGCAGCCGACCGACCGACCGAGCAGTCCAATCCGATTCACAAGCGTCCTGGGCCATCGCACCGCGACTTCACAGGACCACCACACGACATGCGACACGCGCGAAAGGCGCAGCCTTCCCCGCCCGCGCCGTGCACCGTGTACCGCGGCAGGCACCCTACCGCTGAGCCCCAATCCCAATCCTAATCCTCGCCGTCCCGCAGCTCGCGCAACGTCACCCGATGCTCGACCTCCACACACATCCACCTCTCCCTCTCCCGCTCGCGCCCGCGCCCCGCCTCCGCACGGCGCTCGCGGAACCCGCTCAGCCTCGCAAGCACCGTGCGGCCTATCCCTCCACCTCCACTCCCACTCCCACTCCCACTACCACACCGAAATCCATGCCCACAGCTCGCCGGCGCCGGCGCACGCATATGGTTGTACTCCTTCCGCGCAAGCACGTCCGCGGGCTTCGCCGGGCGCATGCTCCTCGTCCTATCCGCACCCGCGCCCGCGCCTGCGCCTGGGCTGGTAGGGGAGAAGCGCGACGGGAGCGTCGCGCACGAGCGCGGCTTGACGAGCCGCCGGCGCGGCGGCGGCGGGCTGCCGAGCGCCTGCGGCGGGGCGCTGAGCGGGGAAAAGGAGACATGGTCGGGCGCCTCGAGGGTCGACCAGGACGCGATGGACGAAGACGACGCAGAGGATGGGGGCGGGAGCTGCACTTCGATGTAGTTGGATGTTGAGGTCGTCGTCACGCTGAATGCGGAGCGCTGCGTGGGTGCGTGGGCGTGGTCAGCGACTCGGGAGTGCAGAAGTGGGGAGGGGAGATAGGGAGAGAGGGAGCGAGCGGGGACGTACGAGGTGCGGGAGCGGGCTCGGGCTCAGCAGCGCCCCGCGCTCCGGGCTGGCGTACCCATATCTGCAGTCGTCCGTCTCTAGCTCCGGCGACGGCGACGGCAACGAAACCGGCGGCGCCTTCTCGAGCTCATGCTCGTGCCCCGCCTCCGAGTTTGTCACCGCGCGCAGCCACACCGCGCCCTCCTCGTCCATCTCCGCGTACCCGCTATCGAGGAACTGCGCGCTGTCCTGCTCCTGCTCCTGCTCTTGTTCCTGCTCCTCATGCTCTTGATACCGACACTGATACTGGCACTGGCTCGCATCGTCGACCGCAGGCGCAGGCGCGGGGCACGGGCACGGGCGCAGCACGAGCCGCTCGCCGAGGCGGTCGAGCCACGACCACGCGAAGAGGCTGCTCTTGCCGTCGCGCTCGCGCTCGCGTTCGCGGGTCTTGCCCTCCGCGAGGAGGTACGGGTACGGATAGGTGCACGGCGCGTGGCACAGCGCCGTGCCGTCGCCTTCGGCGTACACGTACGTCTCAATGTCAGGCTCGGCGGGGCGGGCGTATAGGTCGTCGTCGGGGCGGGCGTATAGCTCGTCGCCGTCGGGACAGGCGTATAAGTCGTCAGATCCAGCATCGCAGAACATGCACGGATCGAGCGCAGACGACGCCCTCGCCATCGCCTGCAGACCCGGCGTGCCCGGGCCCGCGCGGAAGTAGAGGCTGCGGAGGTCCGCGAGCGCGGTGGTCTGCCCCGAGTGCACGCCGCCGCCGCCGTCGACGGTGAGGATCTGCGCGCAGGACATCGACGCGGTGTCGGCTGTCAGGATCGATGGTGTATGAGGCTGCGGCTGCTGGGCCGGGAGCGACGAGGAGGCGGGGAGCAGCTCGGGCCCGGAGAAGGTGATGAGGCCCTCGGCGGGGTCGTACAGCGCGGCGAACGTGAGCGCGGTCTGCGGCGGGACGAGGTCGGACCAGCGGTGTGCGTCTGCGCCTGCGTCTGCGTTGGGCGGGGTGCTAGGCGTCGGGGTCGGTGAGGGAGAGGAAGAGGGAGAAGGGGAGGAGAGGGACGGCGGGTGGATGGCGATGCGGAGGGGCGGTTTTGGTGTGGTGGGTGAGTGGGTTGTTGGGGAGGCTGGGTGTGGGTGGGGGGCGGAGGAGGGGTTAGGGCCGCGATGCGATTTGAAGGGCGGCATGGCGAGCGGGGCGAGGGTGAGGAAGGGCGCGCGTCGGGGCGCCATAGCGGCTGGCGGGTATCACGTACACGGGTATCGGTATCGGTATCGGGGTGCTGGCAGGGCTACAGCGAAGACAAAGGCGTACAAGAACAGGCACAAGGACAAGAAGAACAAAGGAAGGTACAGCGAAGGCGAAGACGAAGGAGGGAGTACAAAGACAAAGAAAGGCAAGGCAGAGGCAGCCTCTGACGCAGCGGCTCGCGCGCGCGTCTTTAAAGCAGACGCACGCACGCGCAGAGGACACAGACGCGGTATTTATGCAGGCCGCGTGGGATGTGATATCGCGGCTTCGCGGGGGGCCTCATGGAGGGGGGCTGGCGTCGTGCGTGGGAAGGGACGATATGGGATGGGGGGAGGGCCAGTACGAGGTGGCTGGTGGCTGGTGGCGCACGGGGCGTTCCGCGAGCTGGGATACGGGGCGCGTCGCTCGCGTCCGGCGCGTGAGGCATTTGTAGATGATGCAGAGATGGGGTTGCGCGTACGTCAGGTCAGGTCGCAGGTTCGGGTTCATATGAGGTAGTAGAGTTTAATTGTGACATGGAAGACGCGTCGAGTCATGGGCGCACGCCGTGCCATGGCTCCTGCGCGTGCGCAGACACGCTCGCACCCGCGGAGATAGGGCACGCGCACATACTCATGCATCGTCACTACTCAAGCACCCAGGACAAGAGAGCAGTTGCAGACCGGGGAGCGAGCACGGCCAGAGGCTAGAAGTCAAAGCGCAGGGTCAGGCAGGCACGGCGCGGGGATCTGCGAGGCCATCTTTCATTTTGGACGGGGCAGCGCGGGGGAAGAGCGCGTCGCGCAGCTGGGGCGTGGCCGAGTGGTCCGCCGACCCTGCTGCCGTTCGCACGGTGCGCTTGCTTTGTTCGTGTGGCTGGATTCAGGAGTTCGGGAGTTCGGAGCACGTTTTGTCGAAGGTGCGTGCGTGCGCGAAGGAGGACGAGGTGTGTGTTGGGATGTGAAGGGCGATTGCGAGCAGACGTCATGCGTGGTTGCATATGAGCCTGAGAGTGCGGTGACGGTGAGAGTAGAATCGATGGCAGCGAGATAACCATAGGCCTGCGGTACGAGAGCTTGCACGGTTGAGCTGGATGGAGAAGATCAGTGTACCGGCCTACCATATTTCACCGACAGGACAGGCGCATCAGCGCAGTTTGCAGTTCGCGCAGACAGATCCGCGGGGAGGAGGGCCAGTGTGGGTGCGCTGCCAAGGACGTCGGCACCCGTCCAGCACACTCGGTAGGACAGAAACTAGACATTGTGACAATCCAGACGAGCCTAAACAGCACTTCTGTATACACGCGGCGAGCCCGACGATGAGGAGGAAAAGGGCGGGAGAGGGACGCGCAGACCGAGGGCGGGTCTCGAAAGAGATGCACCGCCGCCACCACAAGCGCCCGCCGCCATAGCCGCTGCACAGTCCACCAGTCCACGACCACTGCACCACCACCGCCTCCTCCTCCTCCCCCCTTTCCCCTGCTCCCCTCTCCCTACATCACCCGCTCTATGCAATGAGCACCCCCTCAGGCCTCTCGCGGCGGCGCGTGAACCCGTCCA
The DNA here is from genome assembly GCA_002286715.1 of Dentipellis sp. KUC8613. NCBI lineage: Eukaryota > Fungi > Basidiomycota > Agaricomycetes > Russulales > Hericiaceae > Dentipellis > Dentipellis sp. KUC8613. The sequence continues at coordinate 48,315 of NSJX01000058.1, read as the reverse complement.
CCTCCAGCAGCAGCAGCACCACCCCCGCGCCGTCCACCGACGAGCGCGAGCGCGAGCCGGGCGCGCACTACGCCGGCTCCGCGTTCGCGGGCGGCGGCGGCGTCGCGTACGACCCGCGCGACCTCGAGCGCAGCGACGAGGAGCAGAAGGCCGGCGGCAAGATGCCGCGGCTGACGCTCATGGAGGAGGTCCTCCTGCTCGGCCTCAAGGACCGCCAGGTGCGTCTTGCCGTCACGTTTTCTTTTATTCGCCCGCGTCTGCATCTGCGTGTGTGCGATGAGCGGGGCCTGAGATGCCCGCCTCAGGCTCTTCGCTTCGCGCGGCCGCTCGCTTCTGCCGATCGCGCTGCGCACGTCACGATGCCCCTCCGCCTCTCTCCTCCATATCCCATCTCCCTCTCCCATCGCGGTACTCACACGGCGCACGTCGCGCGCAGGGCTACCTCTCCTTCTGGAACGACAACATCTCGTACGCGCTGCGCGGGTGCATCCTGATCGAGCTCGCGCTGCGGCGGCGCATCGCGCTCGTGCGCGACCCCGCGCGGCGCCGCGTGCCGCTGTCCGAGCGCCTCGTCGAGGTGCGCGACGACCGCCAGACGGGCGAGACTATCCTCGACGAGACGCTGCGCATGATGAAGGCGCAGGAGGCGGAGCGCATGAGCGTGAATAGCTGGATCGACTTGCTTAGCGGTGCGCCCGTCTCCTCTTCCTCTCCTCAATTCCCACTAACACGCACGCACGCACGCACGCACGCACGCCCGCAGGCGAAACATGGAACGTGCTCAAAATCGGGTACCAGCTCAAACAGGTGCGCGAGCGGCTCGCCAAGGGGCTCGTCGACAAGGGCGTCCTGCGCACCGAGAAGCGCAACTTCCTCCTCTTCGACATGGCCACGCACCCGGTCGCCGACGCGCCCACGAAGGCCGCCATCGTCGCGCGCTGCGTCGCGCTCCTCACCGCGCGCACCGCGGCCGTGCCCCCCGCGGCCCTCGGCGACCCCGGCGTGCAGATGCGCGTCGCGCGCGCGGTGTGTCTCGTCTGTGCCGCGTATGCGGCGAGCGTGCTCGACAATGCGTTTGGGAGGCTGGGCTATGAGGAGCGCGAGGCGGCGTTTGTGAGGTGCGATGAGATCCTCGCCGAGTTTGCGGTGTGGCCGTTTGGGAGCGCGGGCAGCGTGGAGGGCGGTGGGGCGGCAGGAGGGGCAGGGGGAGGGACGCCGAGGAGGAGAGAGGGGAGCCGGATTGGTGCGGGTGCGGGCGCGAGCGTGAGTGGGCGCGAGGCGGTGCTGGGGCTTGTGCAGGAGGCAAGGAAGGAGCTCGTGGGTGGGGACGAGGATACGGGCGCGGAGCTCGTGGCGGGCGTGCTGGAGGTGCTGAGCAAGCTGGATTCGCTGATTTGAGGCGCGGGGGTGGGATGGGGCGGGGCGGCGTGGGCGGGCGGGGCGAGCTGGTGGGATTGGTTGGGAGGTGGGAGGTGGGAGGTGGGAGGTGGTCGGGTCCTGCTGTCCAGGTTCAACGTCTGACGGTCTGTCCGTGTTTGTGTGTCCCATATGAGTCGCCTTGATTTGATTACAAGCTATAGCTACTTACACTGGCAGCTCCTGTGCATATGCAATGCATCTTCGCGTTCAATAATGCTTTTTGCTCTCTCTCTCTCTCTCTCTCTCTCTCTCTCTGTTTCTGTCTGTTTGTGAATGTGAATGTGAATGTGAATATTAGACGATACATATATCTTCCCCGTGTCGCATCGCATCGCTGCAGATTCAGACTTATCAATTGCAGGCTCGAGCGCGTCACGCTGTGCGCCAGGCCGGTAGGACTAGTACTATAGCTAGTGAATATTGAATCCGTCCGCTGGTTCGTCCGAGTCGAGGAAACGCGCGCGATGTCCGATTGCAAGCTGTTACAGTGTATGCATATGGCTCATCTCGAGCTCGTCGCGAACCGCACGTGCACAACACAACAAACCACGGCTCGTGTGGACGTACGCGTACTACGGAAGCAAAACCTAATCGTTAAACCCGAACCTTAAATAATAACCGGTACCGCTATCGATATCCACAACAAGAAAGAAAGAGTCAAACACGCTTCCTATAGGCCTTCCAACGCCAACGATAAATAACATGAACGCTAACACTTAACAATCAACGTAAGCCGAGAACCAATTACAAGATACCACAAACCACAAACCAAAGCACACAATGTGAGAACGAGAACGAGAAGGAGAACGAGCGCACCCAACCCCAACGAACACCACATACACCAGAAGAAGAGAAGAAAAGAGAAGAAAAAAAAAACATAGATATACAGTATATAACAGTGCATATCGGTGGCGAAATCGGGAATCGAGGATAATTGAATTCATGCGCACGCTAGTGCTGTACACGGGCGCATGCGCGGTTACGAACTTACGCGTGGTTATCGAAACGTTAACACTGTGCTGTCCTACATATATACAACCCCTGCCCGCCCGCCCGCTCGTATCAATCAATGCACGCATAGCTGCTCATCGCATCCTCTGCACAAAAAAATCACCACGCGGGGCTGCTTCAACTCGTGGTAGTAGATGTAAACATAACAGCGCAGAACGAGTGTGCCCACCGGTAACAGGGAGGGTAACAAGTGCCAGATACGTAACGCATATGGACAGCGAGCGAGCAAACAAGCGGGCCCTGGCCCCTGGGCAACCGACGACGCAAGACAAGTCGCGGGCCGCTCGTAACAAGCACCGATGAAAATCAAGCACCGGGTAACAGTAACAGTAACGTATGCATGTTACAGAATCGAACAACGGGACTCGGATATAAAGGGAATCAGTGGGCACGGGTAACAGGCCACAAGTAACGGGTAACAGAAGCGGGTAACGGAAGCGGGTAACAGTCATGAACGGGATATCGCGCGGTCTCGGCCACATCTACATCTGGCCGGTGTGAAGTGTGAAGTGTGAATCTGGATATGAGCATATGTATGGATGTCGATGGATATGGGTGGGGTGAGCATCAGCGGATGAGTATGGGTGAGCGGATGAGTATCGGTGAGCGGATGAGTATGTGCGGGTGGATGAGGGTGGATGTTGTTGTCAGTACCAAACCAGGAAGGGGGCAGGGGGGTATGCAATTTCGTCTCTTCTTCGTCTTCGTCTTCTTCGTCTTCTTCATCGTCGTCAGTATCTCGATCAGTCGGTCGGTCAGTGACCGGTGAGTAGCCAGTAGCCAGCAGCCAGCAGATGGCAGTAAGCAGGTGGGGGGTAGACGCCGCTCAGCGGCGGTAATAGATATCTTCGTCCCATGATTCTGCAGAGATCAGAGGTGGTGAGTATATGCGCGGCGGAGAGCGAGACGTGTAACAAGGGAATTCGAGGGGAAGAAAGCGGAAAGCGGACAGAGGGGGGAATAAACGCAGCGAGAGGGCGGCGTGGACAAGAAATACAGAACAGGGGCGGCAGAAAAAAAAAAGAGCAAAAACGCACCCTCCGTAATATTCCTCCACGCGAGGTACAGCACGCCCACGGCGGCGGTTTCCAGCACCGTCGCGACGAACGAGCCGTCCACTTTGTGGTTCGAGCCCTGTGTATGCGGTATGCAACGCGCGCAAACGTCAGTCAGCGTCAGCTCGATTCGACGAAGGGGGAAATGGATGGCGGGACCAAAGCGCAGGAGAAAGGGAGAACGGGAGACCAGATACGGAGGACGGAAGCCAAGAGGAAAGAGGACGGGCGCCAGAGTGTAGAGTCACGCGGCGAAGTAAAAAAAAAAGGACAGGAAAAGGAAAGGGAGAGGAAAGGGAGAGGAAAGCGGCAACGAAAAAAAGCACACGCACATCACAAATAACCCTCCCCAGCAAAAACCACGCGAGCTGCGCGAGGACGAACAGGATCGCGGCGAGGACGTAGAAGAGCATGGGGCGCAGCTCGCGGAGCATGCCGAGCACGATGTACGCCATGAGCGCGAGGTAGAGCAGTGCCGCGCTGCGCGTGTGGACGAGCGTCGGGACGGGCGTACATGATGTACAGAGTCAAAATGCGGTCGAGTCAGCGAAGGGGAGAGGCAGGAAGAGGAGGAGAGGGAGAGAGGGGACGCACGCAGCAGGCCATATGGACGTGAGCACGAAGAGCGGGATGCTGTGCAGCGCCTCGGGCGGGGCCGACGGGCCAAAGGCGGAGGTGACGGTGAGCGCGACGTCGAACGCGATGTAGGTCGTCGCGGCGAAGAACGCGGCGGTGAAGAAGTACACCGGCTGCGCGCACAGGCGTCATCTCGTCAGCTTACGGAGGAGCGGAGGAGCAGGAGGAGGAGAGAGAGGGAGAGAGAGAGGGACGCACGATGAGCGAGGAGATCGTGCCGTCCTCGACGACCTGGGTGGCGACGATGGCGTTGGCGAGGAGGACCCAGAAGAGGGCTGCGACTGCGCCGGCGTGGATGGCGGTGAGGGCGACGAGGGCGGTGGAGCCCTGTGTGAGGTAGGAGCCGGTGGTGAGGAGCTGGAGCGGGAGCGTGAGGAGGTAGAGCACGAAGAACGCGCGGATCTCGACGCGGCCTGCCGTCCGAGATCAGTTGCAGCTGGGAGTGCACGGAGGGGAGGGACGCACCGACGGCGGCCTTGCGCCGATTCGCGAGAAAGACGAGCGCGGCGACGACGAGGATGCTGAGCGCGCAGACGATCACGTTGGCGATGTTGCCGAGCCCGCCGGGGCTCGCGACGTTGGGGATGCCGCAGTGCGGGTCGACGCCGACGGGGGCGGTGCGCGTGTCCGCGGACGCGCCGGCGGCCGCGAGGGTCGCGGGGGCGTGCTTTTGCAACTAGATAGCGCGTGTGAGCGAGATGGCTGGATGGATGGATGGACGGGAGAGGGACGGACCTGGCGGTAGAAGAGGTTGCACCAGGGGTAGGAGGGGACGTGCTTGCAGAGGGGCTCAAAGTCGCCGAAGCGGGTCATCCTGGCGCGGGGGGAAGGGGGAGAACGAGCGCGGAGGGGCAGCAGGCGTCGTGGGGAGGGCAGGGCAGAGGCACGCGGACACTGCTGCTATCAGCCGCGCCACAACAAGACATAACATGCCACGGCGTGCTCACCTGCGCGTTCCTGGGTAGAGAGAACTAGTATCTGGCAGAGATGGAAAAGACCGACGAGGGCTCGCCAGGAGCGGGCGTTGTCAACAACGGCCGGTAAAGACTGTCGGGTTCTGTGCAGAGGGCGTTGGTCGCTGTAGGCGCGCGGTCACGCTGTGGGCGTCACTGTGACCGACTTTGTTCTCTCTCTGGTCGTCGTTGCGACTTTGCCTCATCCCTTGGCCGCCCGCCTGCGACTGCATCCCATGTCGCCGCTCGCATCTCTCTGATTTCCAAAAGGCGCAACACAATACGCTGGGGTGTCTCCATTGTTCTGCTCGGCGCTTATGTCCCCTGCTATGGCAATGTGAATTTGTAGGGTGAAGTTTTCGTCGTCTCGATGTCACCACGTGGATCTGATCTGCACATCCACCGACGTGGTCGCGACCACGGCCTCAGGTGAGCAAAGTCATCGAAGCGCGCGCTGACCGGAAGCATTTGCAGCGAGGTCGGACCCCGGACCGGGCGTCGCTCATCGAGCAGGACGATTGCCCTTTATGACACTGCGATGTATTGCTGTTGACGCGATGTATTCCCCCAGCTCCTCCAGCGTGCCACGATTGTCTTGTGTTGCGCTCTTTTGGGGCGCTGGGCTCGCGTTGGCCCTCGTCCTGGGACGCGGCGGACGCACCGGCCGATCGACGGTCGCTTTGAGACACTCGGCCGCTTGGCCACCGTCGAGCTCGGTACCGTGGTTGGCCTTGGCCTGTGCATTGCGCTCGAGACGGTCTGGCTGGAAGCTGTACGAGCTCCTAGTTGATTAGAGGCCAGCGATCTGCTCGGCCGATGCTGCGCGACACTCGTGGCTCGTCCAGTAGCCCGCTCGTACGTATTATACACGCTTCCATCCGTATCGTCATCGCCCAGAGACTGCTTGACGTCTCCTCAAGTATCGTACGCGTATGCTCTCTCCCTGCGCTTTCCCGTGATGCTCAAGCCCGCTCGCCGATCTCCTAGTCATCAATTCCCCAGGTCACTTGTGCGCTTTCAGTCTGACCGTCTTGTCCATGCCTCCGCAAACGCGACTCGCAGCGGGCATCAGTAATTCTAGCCGTCGTGCTTAGCCTCGGCCTGTATGTATATTACGCTGGGTCCTGTCTGCTCGAGGCGAGCCCTTCCCATGCTGCTCTTGCCTCGAATTCCGTTCGCCGCTCGCGAAACACAATTACAAAGGTCGCGTCCGCACTCCACTGGCGACCGTCCCGTCTGTTCACTGCATGCAGGGCGCTTGATATATCTCCAAGTACCATGTATGCTCTCTCCCTTCAACGTCCTTCGCCCGCCTCGGTGTCGTCAAGTAGGATCTTCAGAGCGCTCTCCAGCAGACAGCGGGGTGGCCTGCGCCTCCGTGCTGCTCGAACTCAGACTCGCAACTCCAAGTGTACGCGTAACATCCCGAAGAACGGTGCATACACTCCGCCTCTCACTTCCTTCATCGGTCCCGTCATCGCCCAAACCGCCGCCGCCTCTACTCATGCACTTCCACCACACGCCTCGGCCACTTTCTCGTCCGCCTCGCCACTGTCGTCCGATATTCCCAACATCACAGGATCTCGCGCCTTCAATTCGTTCTCCGCCCGCCGCCCGCCGCCCGCCGCCCGCGAAGCTCTCAACGCGTCAGCACGCGGCGCCACCGCTCACCTCTAAGTGCCACGCACGCACTCTCCCGCCAACGCCCCCCGCCCGCCGGAGGCTCGGTATCGTCGGGTAGGGCTTTCTGGGCGCCTCTCGGCAGACGGCGAGATGACCTGCGCCTTTCGCTCCAGCCTGAGCTGAGTGCCAGGACTTCCAATGATTTCACCCGCATCGTCGTCCCCCTCTTCATCCGATTTCCGATTGACTGGCATAGGCTGAGCACTAGTATGTATCCTCTAAATCATGTCCTGAGGCAGTCAGGCTGTTGTTGCGGCTGAATGTGGCAGCGGATTCGCGGCCGGAGCGCGTATGGATGTGTCCTGCAGCGCTAGCACCGTCACGCAGCGCGCACTAGTACTGGCATTGGAATCGATCCATCCGAGTCGCGCCGAGAGTAAAAACTCGCGCCGCCTGATCTCGTCGGCGGTTGCGCAGCCCAGAAACACGCACGATTCCGCATGTCAAGGGAATCGTGTGCGTTTGAAAAGCAGTGCGCGGCGGACACGCGCGAGCGCGGTTCGAGCTGCTTGGAAGTGAGGGAGTGGTATGCGAATTCCGAGTCTGTACGGTAGGTGCCTTTTAGTATTGGTAAAGACTAATGGGTATCCTCGCTCGGCATGGTTCACTGAGGGCGTGCTCTATGGGGACTTTAGCGAAGACATGGTGCATGCGAATGTAGACCGTGGTGGACGAAGATGGGGATACGACTTTGGGCATGCGGCCGCCGGTGGGGTGGGTGAGTCGTCAGTGAAGTCAAGGGTGCATTATACGAGCGTGCTTACCATTTCTCCTTATTGCATATCTATCAGCTGTGAGTGTATGCATATAGTACGAGGTGATACATGGTACGCATAAATGATAACAAGGTGTCTGACAATGATTCGGGTTGGGTTGGGTTGAGTCTAAGCCCGCTCCCTCGGCGGACTGGCGGTTCATATCTATACTATAACGACTATCCTTCCCAGAAACAAGACAACAAGCGAGATAAACTATTGCGAATTACAAAAAATACAATATTTATATTCCAATGCATGCGTCCCAAATCCAACCTAATGCGCCACCCCTCCAACACTCATTCCACTTCGAATGTCTCCACACCTCCTCCAAACTCCCCGACCCATCCCTCCGAATGTCCACAATCTCCCCCGAACCAGGCCTCCCAGGGCCCGCTCCATACCCATACCCATACATCCCCTCCCCCTCCCCGCCCGCCTTCCGCCGATCGCGAAAATACGGCGGCTCGCCCCTGAGCACATCGGCACTCTCAACCGACCCCTCCTCCTCGCGCCCACCACGCGTCGACGCAGACACCGACGGCGGGAACCCAAACGCCCCGCGCGTCGACGGCTCGTCGCTCCCGCTGTCCCGATCCCGATCCCGCACCATAGGATACGCCGCGGACGCCGATTTGGGATATGGGGACTGCAGGGTGGGCGACGCGACGACCCAGGGGAGCACCTGACTCGGCCCTTTCACGCTGCTCTGGCCCTGGTACACCTCCGTGCCCTCCGCGCGGTAGTAGTTGATCTGCAGAATGATCAGGCAGAACACCACCGGCTGGCGCACACACAGAACCACGGCCGTCAGCATGCGATTTCGAGTGCGCCCGGAGAAGAGACGGCGGACGCACCACGAACTGGACCACCAGGTCGAGCGCGATGTCGCCCCCGTACGAGTTCACGCAGTACGCGACGAGCAGCGCGATCAGGTTGGAGGTGTACAGCACGCCCGCCTCGATGACGACAGCCAGCACCGGCACGTGTTTGCGCGTGAAGCGGTCGGCTTGCCAGATGCGCCAGATGATCACCACTGTTGCCCGTTTCGCGAGTCAGAAGGGGACGTTCACGAAAGGGCTGTAAGGGAAGGGGAGTGGAGGGAGAGGGCGCACCGTTGCAGTAGATGTTCGTGGCGAGCGCGAGCACGGAGCTCGCGAGGATCCACCCGCTCGGCGCCCCGAAGATGGTGCTTGAGCGTGCTATGTTGTACGAAGCCATGCAGCTGCAGACTGCGTGCACACACAGTAAGGCCCTGGTGAGCGACATAGCGCGAGACGCGTACCGAGGCCCACGATTATGGTGATGGTGGGAGCGATGACGACCCTCTTGCGCCTGTACCATAAAACATAACAGCGCCAGACCTGGTAGATCCTGTTGAGGACGAGCGTTCTGAGATACATCGAAAAGATTGCTCACATAGACGCTGTCTCCCAGCCATGTCTGGAGCAGCAGTATCACATCCCTCGCCACGAAGATCGACGTCGAGATCTGCAGCGAGGACGAGGCCGGGTCCCGGGGGAGATTTTGGTTCTCAGCGAACCGGTGCAGCAGTCTCACGAGCGACAGCGCGACGTGCTGCGACAAGCAAGCGTTCGATCAAACCAGCACGTCAGCTCCCCATTTTCGACAGTACACTGTAGGTGAGCGAAAGCCGACGTACCGCCGTCGCGAGGCTGAACATGACCAGCATGACGAGCAGGAGCGGCTTTTGCACGACGACTATCCCGCGCGCGGACCACTCCTTGACGCACACGACGACCGTCACGATGCCCATCGTCAGCGCAATCCCTGTGCGCGCGCGAACATCAGAACCGATCCACTTCAGAAAGATGAATCAACAACACGCACCATACACGATGCACTCTCCAAAGATCGCCCCCATGATCGCTCTGTCGGGATCGAGCGCCATCGCTCGTCAAGATTTGCGCAGGGGGTGTCAGCTTTCAGCGTCGATTCGCGATCAGCGTTCGCGGGAGACGCTGGGAACGGCTCGCTCTTATATGTACGTGCGCGGCAGTGGGGTCTCTGGCTTCGCGACATCACGGCAAATAAGGCCGAATGCGTATCTGTTGGCGCTGGGGTGCGAGTGGGCGCCCAGCCGCGCCGGGACGGACGACACGCCGGCTCAAGGATCTGTGCGAGTGTGGATGCGAAGACGGCTTTGCGAGCTCGTGGACGGCCTCGGCAGATCCGACAGCATTGTGTGAATGCTATACCTGGTATCGGGGCGCATTGTCTGCGAGAGTGGATTGCTGGGTAATGCAGGACCTGTCGCGAAATTTGCAAAAAGACATCAGTGCGCTGGATCAGTACATAACTGTGCGCGGAATCACGCACCGCAATGCGATACCGCAATGTGCACGTTTGCCCCTTCGCAGCGAGCCCCTGCAGCTGCGTCGCGACACGCTCTGCTGGACATCACAGTGGTGACGTGTTGCATTCGGAGTGTATTGGTGGCAGGTGCTCGATGTCGCTGCCTGTGCTGGAAATTGAGACAGCTATGCTCGCAGAAATGTTGATGCAATGAAACGACTCCTGAATTACGAATCTCGACAATCGTTAATTGGACTATATGACTATATTGGTATCATAGGATGTAGTTGACCTGCCAGCATGCTACGAAGTGTGCTGTACGGTCCAAAATTGAGGGGCGTTCGCATTACTGGAATTTCAGCTCTAGATCTAAAGCTGAACAGCGTAGCTCTCGTGAATGTGCTGGTCGGGACGCCGATTAAGATGTCGTACCAGATAATTCATGCATCCTCACTCCCAGAACGCCGTTCCGGTGTTCGGTCGGTTGAAAATTCCATGCTGACTGGGGTGTCGAGCATGGATCTAGGCCATTCGTCTGGGTCACAGCCACGATACGGCTCAGAACGATGGCACCTGATTTGCAAGATGATGAGACAAAAGACAATCGGCTACGTGATACATGGTGTACACTGTCAGTAAGAATTTGAAAGCTTGAGTAACGGAAATTCACGCACCACATGCGGCGCAAGCATGTCCAGCGCTACGTACTCCACGTAGGACCGCGCCAGATATGACCCCAGGAAAACAAGGAGATTTGAGGTGTAGAGCATACCTGCCTCGATAATTACGAACACGACGGGGAAGCGTCTACGAGTATGCGCCCAGATTCTCCAGGTGATAGCGACTAGCTCTGAGTTCAGATAGGATGCGCATCGGTGTAGATACTCGGACGTACCGTTGCAATAGACGATAGTCGCAATAATGAGCGCGTACGAGGCTGCGATCCAGTGTCTAGGTGCATCGAAGACGTCGACATCGGTCGAATGCGTGCGGATGTACTCAACCATGCACGATCCGACTAGGCTTGGCATAAGAACATGATAGAAGGGCCATCGCTGAACTACTCACCGAAAGCCGAAATCATAGTGGCCACAGGCACAACGATGATACCTCTGCTTCTGCCCCATATCACATAGCACCGCCAAATCTTCGAGCTGCGTTTGAGAACAGAATGTAAGCCTGTAATACGCGTGACTCACATAGATACTATCGCCTAGTACCATTTGCACCACGAGTATTGCATCCTTGGCGACTGACATCGGGTTCGAGATATTCATGAGATACGCGTAATAAGGAGAACCGGCAGACTCGTGATGAGAAGTAAATCCATTGAGAACCCTGATAAACGACAGGATGACATGCTGAGGCGAATTAGTAAATCAGTCAGATACAGAGGGCGACTTGACTTACGACTGTCGCTAGGATCATCATAGCGAGGAGCGAAAACAGAAGAGGCTTATGTGCCAGTCCACCTTTCGACTCGGCCTTGATAAAGACGATAGCAGTAAGCGCACTCATCGTCAAGCTGACGCCTGTACCGGATATATGAGAGCAGATTACTTTCGCAGCGATTGCAACACACCGTACATGATGCATTCTGCGAAGATAGCTCCCAATGTTGCTCGCTGAAGAGAAAGTGGCATTTGGCCAGAAATTTCGCAGAAGGCTTTGCAATGGGACCTGGGGCTGCTGGATCTTATGCTGGGCGGAAATAGTGTTGTTCGGTTGATCGATCGTGTCCGGCCAGCGCAGATAGCCTGTCACGAGAAACCTAGGCGTTACGCTGCGTACGGGTCTCAGAGCAAGAGAAAGATCAGGATCCGACTGGACTAGACCAACGCCGATCCTTCAAACCACATCAGTTTGAATGCTCAATTGACTCCATCAATAGATAGTTGACCAGACGAGTCACGACCTCTAGACATGTCCTCCGTCTAGTTCCGTATAGACTGATACAGAAGACTTTGAGGGTCGTTTCTCAGACGAGACATCGAAAACTTCAAATCGGATCATTAGTGCAGCGGACGCGCTGGCAAGAGGGTATATTGGTAGGATGACAGATTCCCCATAGGCATTGCAACGCACCTGATGGATGACTTCACAACCGGCAACATCAGCACATCATGCCCATCCAATGCTTGCAAAGCTCTCGCAGACACTCATGTCTCCGTGCGCCAATCTTCACGTCTACGCGGTGATGACCTGGGCGTCGTCGATGCAGCGCGTTACGGCGCTCGCATCAGGACGGGATCGAGCACAATTGTGGATCAAATAAAACGTTCAAGGGCCATATACAAGCCCTGAGCCTTCCAAACATCATATGCAAAGGGAGATGAGGGACGGGCTACCGCAAGTATGAAGTGAACAAGAAACGTGTCGAGGAGAGCGCGGCGGAGGCAGCCGCCAAGCAGCCGCGGCGCCTATTTCCCGGTGGCTGTGTTCACGGAGTCAACTTTGTTTTGAACAAGTACTCGAAGGCTAGCCACTGTTTCCTAGCTCCCCGGATACCAACGCGACGTGCAGCCGGTGCGTATACATATCTCACACCCCATGTATTAATAATGTATTGTAATGAGGCGTATCAGATCGTCAGTCCTTATTTCTATTACAGAGACCCATTTGTTCGCACTGCCATTGAATCTGAAGAGGACTTGGACGCTCAGGCCTGCAGTCATAGAGCTGGACGCAGTATACAGACGCGGTATACTTTATGTGCTATTCAACCCTGCCGAGTGCTGAAGTATTCGATTAGCAGGGACCACTGTTGTGTCACGCCGCAATATCTGCTCGGCTCCGTACACGCAGAGCGGTGATGCTCAGAGTACGTACGTTTTTCCCTCCTTTTTTTGGTACCAGAACCAACAGAAAGGACTACCCGTGCTAGCGCTGCCGTGTCCCACTCATCACGATAAACTTGGTATCCATCATCCCTGCCGGGCGCACACTTGCCCGCTTTATCGAAAGCAGATCACACATATTCTCTTTCCTTGACGGCAAAATTCCCGGTTCTTGCGCTGATACCCCCGCGCGGCTACCAAAGTTACGCAGACTCTCTTCGACCTCTATCTCAATTGCGGCGTTAGCTTCTACGATGGCAAGGCCGGGAACGGGAAATGCGGCCTCGTCGCGCATGGAAAAAAGGAAAGAGAAGCAGCCAGAAAAGAGGAAGAAGAGAAACAAGCCGCCACGGTATTTCGGTATTTCCGCAGAAATTAACCTCGCGCACACTCTGTCCTCCGTATTGAAGGAAGACCACGGTGGGATGGCGGTGTCAGAGATGGTGCGCGAGACGTGGCAGCAGCTGAAGAAGAAGAACCGCATCGCACGACAGCCGCATGTCACGCTCGTACACTCGAAGTCGCTCACAGGCGAGCACGATCTCTGGGACCGCTGCAGCGCGCTCGATGCCCTTGACATTCCACCTGTGTTCAAGTTCCGCCTAGGGCACATCGTGGCAAATGGGCGGGTCATGGCAGCTACGGTGGACGAGATCGAAGTATACACAGAACATGAGGACGGAGAGGCAGGACGGAATTTTCTGGAGGTGCTGCCGGTAGAGATAAGAGACCGACTGCATATTACTGTGGGAACACAGGAGAGCAGCATCAGCGCTGTTGAGGCGAAAGCGCTGGTGCAGGAGTGGCGGAAAGGGAAGAAGGAAGGGATTGTGGAAGTTGCGATTGAAAAACTCTGGGTACGTGGACGGGTCAGGGGATCGTACAGCTAAGAATACGAACACAAATCACACTCTGTAATACTCTGTACTCATCAGAATGTATGGTTATAGATGACACTTCGATTATACACCTCCCGTTCTTGGTCATGGGCAGATTTGCATAAATAGGCGAGATATCAAGAAGAAATTACATTTGATACGGCCAACTTCCAGATTCATACGTCGCTATTGGAGTCGCTGCCATCATGTAGTTCAGGGAATTCCTTCCGAGCCTTCAGTTCCGCCGCGCGGTTATCTCCCGTGTAATGCTCTGTACTCGATGAAATATTGACTTCGACTGGTTGAGCTTCGAGATTGGAAAGTGCAGCAGCCACAGCAGCTTGGCACTGGCGCTTCTTCGGGGTGTGAAAAGCTTTATGCATCGCGGTGTGACTCATAGTCAGATCGTCGATATATCCGTCAGACCCGTTGGCGTTATAATATTTGATTTGGAGAACGATGAGGCAGAATAGAATCGGCTAAATCGAGATTCAGTAGCCTGAGGGCGCGATACATGGATACAGACGAGACATACCATGAGCGGGGTGATTGAATCTAGCACGATGTACTGCCCGTTGGACTCGACCATGAGTACCACAAGGAGAATGACGAGAATTGAGGTGTAGAGGACGCCAGCCTCGAGAATAAGGAAGAGTGTAGGGGATCGTTTGGCCCTCTCCGTCGCCCTAACTTTCCAGGTGATGGCAACTGTCTGCGGTTAAGGTAGGCCGTTATCCAGTGCGGAATGCAGAGCGTACCGTTACAATATAAAGTCATGACAAGCATGAGAAAGAAATATGCTTTCACCCAGCGGTCGTGCGTCTCGGATCCGGAGATGTTGCCTACAGCGTGAGGAGAAGTGTCTTCGATCATGCATGCGCAGGCTATCAAAAACACAATATATGAGAATAAAGTAAGGTCCTTTACAAGCAGTCAACCACGTACCAATTCCCGCGAGCATGATGACTACGGGGGAAATGATGATCTTTTTGTGTTTGCCCCATACCATGTAACAGCGCCAAATCTGAGGGTGCAACATTAGAATAACGTACGCTTCACGGTGGAAGCTAGGAATCTCACGTAGAAACCATTGCCCAGGAGTGTCTGCACGAGGTATATAGCGCCCTTAGCAATCGAGACTGGACTAGATATTTCATCAAAGTGTGCCGACGACTTGTTGGTGGCCCGGGGGTTGCTATGCAAGATGAAGTTGCAGAAGACCCCGACGAATGACAAGATGACATGCTAATGTATTTCTCAGCCATTTAAAGGGGCACGTTTAGAATCAGAACTCTTACCACCGTCGCCAAGATGAACATGAATAGCAGTGTGACGAGGAGGGCTTTATGTGCCGATATGCCTTCGAATTTTGTTCTATGAAGCACAAGTACGGTGACTGCCGTCAACGTCAAGCAGATGCCTATACAAACCAATTTGAGAGTCATTGACTCGAGGTAATAGAAAGTAGCGCACCATACATGACACATTCGGTGAAAATAGCCGCAAGAATCGCTCGGTCGAGAGCCAACGGCATGTTGTCGGGAAAGTGTATGACGAGTAAGTAAAGGATGGCCAAACCGCTCTTATAATGATGAACGGAGGTCGATGCGGTGCTCTCCTGGATTAGAATCCGAGAAACTCCCAGAAGTGCAGTGTTGTGCGTGATTATCTGCGAGCGTCGGACGACCTTGGGCCTACACGTGGTGATTCTCGGTGGAGGTGCTGTTGAAAGGTATAGAATCTAGATGCGGCATTGCTTTAGACTGTATACAGGAGATTGACAGCGTAAGGTGGTGAAAATTCAAGGCGCCAACAAAACGATAGATCACCTCTCCGCACCTTCTGATGAATCTTCCATCGGAGCGGTGGGGTTCTCCTCATCCATGTCGCCCCGAGATATGCATAGAAGATGGCCGGGGAGAACAATCTAAATCTGTATTCTGAAGCGAAGTACTCAGGATCTTGTGAGAGGGTGAGCACCACTTCTGGCGCCCTGCTGTAACAGGCCTGAGCATACCGGTCACAGATGTACCATACCTGTGTCCGAGTCGTCAGTGATCGATGTTGGTCGAACCCCTGCGATTTTGAATCACGCACCGAGAATCCACATGTTCGTCAGATACCACGATCAGTAGCAGCTTTGAGCAGAATGGTTTGGGATCGGAGATCTAGACTTGGCGTGTTTGGAGTCGATTTCGGTTGCCGGACCGCATCCGGGCCGGCTCTTTCGAGCGCTCTCCGAATTTACATGGACCCCCATTGCAAAAACTCTTCACATAAAGGCGTTGTTCATATATACAAGAATACTATCGTCTTCCATCATTTGCTACCGCCATGAAGATCGAGAAGGCCGTTATTTTGCACATTTTTTGCCTTACCGTCGATTCAATTCCTCTCGCTCGTCATGTTGGTGTCAACTGGTCCAGCTTCGAAAGTAGACAGCATTAGGGTTCCGTGAATAATTCCATAGGAATTTCTCACATTTGTTACTAACATTTTGCCATTTTCGACTTTCTAACACGCTTTATTTACATGTTACTAACAAAATGGTAAGAATACCTTTCTTACATGTGAAAAATTCGTTTCTCACATTGTAAGAAATGATTTCGACGTAAATATTTGCTATCAAGGCTAGGAACCAGCGGGATAGCAGTAGTTGGCAATCTACCTTCTACGACGTGACTGAGATGACCTAGAAAAAGTAATTTGAACCCGTCCACCTCCAGCGAGTGCTCTAAGGTCTTCTGGCAGCATGCTGGCCCCATCGTCGGCGTGTGGGAGGCGAGCATGTCATTTGTACGCTCGTTGTACGCTCGACATCCTGTGGGGCCCCAGGCCCGGGGCGGAGAAGCAGCAGCAGCAGCAGCAACTCTTCATCTAGAGCACTGCCGTGGCGACAAGGAACTACTCGTGCCGCCTAGCAGGTCGCGGTTAGACCCCAGGCACTAAACTCTGGAGGTCGTCCGAATCTTACACAACGCGCTCGACGGTGAAGGTGAAGTGAATGGGTGTGCGGGTGTGCGGGTGTGCGGGTGTGCGGGTGTGTGCTCAGGCTGGAGAGTGCGAGATCTGTTCGGATCGGAGTCACAGCTCGGTGCTGATGGGCACGTCAGGGTATTGGACAAGAGGACTGTCAGAGGGTGTGAATCGCGATATCTGTTTAGTACCCGTGACAAAGTAATGGGCATAGCGAGTCTAACCCACTGCTTCAGGGTGACGAGATCTGTTTAGAACGCTTACCCAGACCAACGGAGAGTGTCAATTGAATGTCGGCTTTGTAGTCTAGGCCGAAGTGGTCAAGAAAACTCAATGGTTCGGTAGGAAAAGTAATTCTTCACCGGGAATCCATCATGAATACCTTGTTTGTAGAAGGAACAGCCGTTTGCGGCCACGGAGCAAACAGGAGTTGAGGGTTTCTGGGTCAAGCGTGCCATCAAGGGTCACAGTGACTCGCGCTAGACTGGTGACCGAGTCTCTAGTAAGCAGTGACGGACAAGTCGAGTACTGTGTTACTAGATCGTTTGAAGCCCTCCGCGCGTGCCACGACCACCTCGAAGTCGCTCTGGCGCATGGTGAATTTCTAACATTTTCTTACAGACGAATTTTCAGCCATAATTTCTTACATGTTATTAACATGTTATTAACAATGTTAATAAACCGATGTTAGTAACAATCGACTTATTCACGGAACCCTAGACAGCATAGTGGTTACAGCGATGCATCCTTCAAGTCTTGACATTTGACGCGCCCCTGTATCGAGTTATACAGAGACCTCATTGGTGCGGTGATACTTGATCTGTAGTTCAATTGAGCCTATTCACCGTCTGACGGAGCTACAGTTCTTGGGGGCTTCCGACTCGGCCTGAACAGAGCGACTCGAGAGTTTTAACAACACAAGACGCGAACTGCCGCGTTAGTGTGAGCGTCTCCGTCATTTGGGTACATCTCTGATGTTTCTAGCACCGGACTATGGATAGAAATCAGACGGGTCGAAAGATATCTCGAAAAACAAGCGGAGAACAAATGGAATTTTAGGTGCATATCGCGTACCGGGCCGGGTCACGAGCAAAAATTGCCACTATGTCGATACTTAAAAACTTCTTGCTGCCACCTTGCAGAACAACCAATCACTCTTCTGTCCAGTTGATATACTTATACATCGAGAACATAGCAAACATGAAGCGACTCACTTCAGTCAAAGACTCAAACTTCGCTACCAGTGTCCCCAAGGGAGCTGTTCTTCTCCATGCCAACAGCCTCACCTTCGCGGCAATCCTCCATACTTATAGAAACATCAATCACGACTGACTGAGCTTCGAAACCCGTCGACACGGTGCCCACAGGAGCATGTAATTGTCGCCTTTTCGGGCAACGAAATACCCGAAGCACTCCCGCCTTAGGGCTCCTTCGAGTCGAAGCATCGAGGTGTACGAGGGTTTCAGGAGCTTTGTCGGTGTTCAGGTACTTGATTTGCAAGACGACAAGACAAAAAACGATCGGCTGTGTTGTGCTTCGTTAACAGAATGTGGACGCTGACGAAATGTGGGGCTTACCACGAAGTGGACAATTAAGTCCAGGGCAATCTCCTGCATATTTGTCCTCATCGCAAACAGTACGAGGAATACAACGAGGCTTGAGGTATACAGAAGTCCGCCCTCGAAGATGGCAATGAGTATATGAGATTGGCCGATAAGGGTATCTGTTCTCCAGATTCTCCAGATAACAGCAGCTGACGTTGACGTCAGACAAGCGGTATTGATGATACAATATTCGAGGGCTTACCATTGCAGTAGACCGCCGTTGCAAACATGAGTGCAAAACCTGAAATCACCCACGAGTTGGATTCTCTACAAACGTCCTCGAGGGAACCCACAAGGCCGGATTGAATGGCGCACGCGCAAACTAAAATATATCACAATGAGAAAAGAAGACGTATTTCGGGTAACGCAAACGCACCGAGACCCGCAAGCAGAGTCATCACAGGTACGATGATGATTTTTTTACTGCAACTCCATATCACATAGCAGCGCCATATCTTGATATTGTCCATTAGCGCCAAATACGTCTATCAGCGAGAAATATAAGTCTCACATGAATCGCATCTCCCAGCAGAGTCTGAAAAGAGAATAGTGCAATTTTAACGACAAGGGCAGGGCCAGCTAATTGTGCGAAGTATTCCGATGGACCACCAGGAACATTGCGCGCAAGGATAAATCCGTTGAAGATCCAAGCAATTGATAGAGCGACGTGCTGGGTACCGCTGGATGACTGGAATGGTACGGACTGGAACTGACTGACGTACTTACCGTTGTCGTCAAAATCAACATGAGGAGCAGCGTCAGGCAAAGGATCTTGTGCGCCCGCCCTCCTTCAATCCTTGCCTTGAGCAGCAAGTACGCAGTGATCGGACACACTGTCAAGCAGACACCTAGCCCAAACTCAATGCTATCGTCGCATTTTTGAGGTGAGATGCGACGTACCGTACAAAATGCATTCGGCAAAGATGGAGCCCAGAACCACTCGATCAAAGCTCAGCCGCATCTGTTGTAGAGGCGTAAATAAAAGTCGTGGTACACGTTCCCCGAGACTGGTGATCGAGGAAAGGGATTTACTGACCCTGAGGCTTTAGTATCATGGGAATCTATGAATCATTTTCACCATCTCCATACCAAGATCCGTGTGGCCAAGGATAGAAAAGTTGATATCTTGATTCTGGACTGCACTCTGCCACCACAGATGTTTTCGATCCGTAGAAGCAAGCGATTCTATGCTCGGCTACTTGATCAGTATCTGTCAATCGCTCCGAACAAATGGATCACATACCCTCAAAGTTCATCAAAGTTCATCAGATAGCACGCTCGAGCCTCGATCGCGGCGTCCGACTTGAGGCCTGGCAAATCCATGCAAGTATCAATCAGACCTATCGCAGCGACAGCTTTCCCAAAGAAGTGCGCTAACACAGCCTGAGAGGAAGAACTATACGACGGGCATTGTGAACCCGACCGAGCACCGTAATATACAAACTCTTGCATCGGTTCGAGTACTTCTAACGCAGTCGACACCAGCGCTTGCCTGGGAGCAATGACCTGATTTGCAAGACGATAAGTAAAGCTGAATATAATTGAGCTGTATTGCGGCGGGGTGCGATTGGACAGACTCCTTGTTTCTTGTCGCTGACAATTGACGACGGACAGGGGTCAAATGAGTTCAATAAAAATCAAGATGGTGGTGGCAGGAAGCTGAAGTCAACGCGACCAGGCTGAGAATGAACGGGGTTGGGTGCATGTCGCGTGCCGTGCCGTCCAGCATGCAAAGCTGCGACAGTCGTCATTGTACGTGATCGACACTTGGAACCTTCTTGCTGCCGTCTCTAGATGCCCCACAGAATGACGAATCACTCTTCTATCCAGTAGATATACTTATACATCGAGAGTATAGCAGACATGAACTGACTCACTTCAGTCAAACTTCGCTGGCGGTCCCGCCAAGAAAGCTGTTCTTCCCCACGCCCGCGGCCTCGTCCTCACGGTGATCCTCCATACTTTCCAAGATGTTGACCATGACTGGTTGAGGTTCGAACTTCATCGACCCCACAGAGGGGTGGAGTCGAAACCGTTCTGGACGCCGGAATGCCTGAGGCACTCCCGTCCGAGGCCTCTTCAAATTATCAAGTTGAACGAGGGGTCCAGAGGCCTCGTCCGTATTGTGATACTTAATTTGTAAGATGACAAGACAAAAGACGATTGGCTGCATTGCGTTCAATGATAGACAGATGGCGACGAAATGTGGATGGACATACCACGAAAGGTATGATGAGGTCCAGTGCAAGAGTCTCCCCAGTCGACTGGATCGAATATAACACGAGGAATGTGAAGAGGCTCGAGGTGTATAGAAGTCCGGCCTCAACAATGACGATAAGTATATGAGACCGGTTCCTTGCATCTGTCCTCAAGATTCTGCAGATAATTGCAACTAAATCTGACATCAAATGATGGTTTCGCCAAAATCATATAGCAGTACATACCGTTACAATAGATAGCTGTAACAAGCAGAAGGACGAAGCCTGATATCACCCAATGGTTGGGTGCCCGAAAGAGATCCACTGAAGAACGCACAAGGACAACTTCAACAATGCACGCACAAACTAAAAATGCGCGGGTATGAGAGCAATTCATATTCCGCATAGTTGAACTCGTACCGGAACTCGTAATCAGAGTCATCATTGGTACAATAATGACCTTTTTGCTCCTGCCCCATATCACATAACAGCGCCAAATCTTGATATTGCAATTTAACACGAAGGATATTCATCGAATTCAGCATGGACCTTACCCAGACAGTGTCTCCCATCAGAGACTGTAGGGGAAAGAGCGCCATCTTGGCGACAAAAACTGGACCAGACAGTCGCGAAAAGTAGGCCAATGGGCCGCCAGGGACGTCATGCATATTGATGAAGCCGAGGAATGCCTGAGCAAACGATAAAGCGACATGCTGAAAATTTTGTTTATGGACCGATATGCAGTGAGCTGGAACTGGCGTACGTACCGACGTCGCCAAGATAAGCATAAGAAACAAGGTAAAGAGAAGGGTCTTATGTGCTCGTCCACCTTCAGAGCGAGCTCTGATCAAGACGAGCGCAGTGACGGCACCCATCGTCATCGAAATACCTGGCAGAATATCATGTCATTTCCACTCTCTTACTAAGAGACCGAGATGCGACATACCGTACAAGGTGGATTCAGCGACAAAGGAGCCTAAAACCACCCTGTCGAGAGTGGGCGACATTTGGTTGGATAGGCGTTGACGACACGAGTGTAGAAGGCGCCGCAACTTCACTTATAATAGCGGATGGAGGTTCGGAAGTAGGCAAGATTGGTATCACGTTATGTTCAATGACCCGCGGGCATCAAGATGTTCCAGGATCTGCCTGCGATGCATGACAGCAAGGAGGTCAATGGCCCCGGCTCCATGATGTCGATGTCGATGCTGTATAAAAACAGACCAATGGTATAGCGGAAATGGTAGATCGCACAATGTATACATAGTCGAATCCACGATCTGCAAGGAATATCTGACAGGTTTAGCACATCAGTGGCGAAGCTTTCACATGAGCGCCAGAATACGTACGATCAACTGCGGGAGAAGACAGAGGCTGAAGTCCGAAATATGTTCGTTCCGGAGAGGGGTTTCATAAGAGAGTTTCAAGAGAACACCCCGCATGTCGCGGAACTCGTATTGTTCATGGACAATTTTATTCGGATCAAGCAACGTCAAAATTCATCGGAAATATTGCTCAGTCGCTGCGTCTGAATTAAGAGGAGCTCAACAGTGCGAGAGAAAGGATGACTGCGCTCGCAGGCTATGTGATCTCGACCCCGCACCGCACGATGCGGAATCCAAGCGGAATCTTGTAACAGATTGAGAAGACTTCATCTAAGAGTATGGACATTGCTGATGCCCATGACAGTTGCCCGTGGAAGTTGTCAGACCAGTCGACAGCACTTTGAGAAACGAACGTCGGACGAGGTGGGGCAATTGGAGGGCTGAGTGAAAGATTGCATGACGTGTAAGCTCTTGTTTCGACGAAAACCTTTCTACATCCCTGCTGCTTGATCCGTTTTCGATGTAATAGATGGAGGTCAAACAAGTTGGATAAAAATGAAGATGGAGGTGGTAAGACGGACTGAACGCCACAAGGAGTCGCTGCGGCTCTGTCGTGAGCATGGCCGCTGCGGGCCGGAGGCGGGCCGCTTGGAAACTTGCTCTGTCGCGGTAAGCGGCGCGTTCTTCAGCAAGTCCTCCATGGCATCGCCCTTTGCACCCTCTCCAGATGACGAACCACGCACGAAGAAACCATACGTCTCTCCATGGGTTCCAGTATCGCTCGTAAGCTCACGATTTACCCCTTGCGACGCGTATAACATCTGTATACCAGCTCGTCATAACCACAGCGGCCCTCGCGGTTCCCCTAGTCATGCTGCGCCGACACCAGAAAGGAGCCTCGACTTCTGGAGCTCTGGGACGGATTCTTGACGGTGCATCTGCTCCGCCGCCTCGTCGTGCGACCGTGCGCGTTCCAGGTGCCTCCTCGTCCGGACCCTCATCGCATACGCTTTCCTCTGCACCTCCGCCGCGTCGTGTCAGTAGGTCTTCAGCAGCCGCTATTCCGGCCTTTGTGTCTCGGGCACCGAAGACTCTTCCGACGTCGCCCCCGAAGCCCAGCGCAGCGAGCTCAAGCCGGTCTAAAGCAGCCGAACCGGACGACTTGTTCAACGCGCCCCTGTACACTCTTAAAGCCTTTAGTATTGCTACTGGTCTGGTAGTTGTTGGAGGAGTAGCGACAGTCTGGGAGGTGAAGACATATCTCGGCGTGCGCGATGTACGTCCTTTCTTTCTTTTCCCCAATCTGGCACCTCTCCTCGCATCCGGGTGGTGTATTCTGCAACTTAGCCTTTCATTCGTTCTTCATCTTGTGAGTTTAGCTCGCTCACTACCTCTCAATGTACAGACAAAGGAGTTTGCGGCGCGCATGCGATATACACTCTTAACGAGCATGCCCTTCCTCGCATCCCGCATACATCGGCCGCCTTCTTCAGAGCCTCTCCCTCCCACCTCTCCCTTCTCTTCCCCAGACACTTCGGAAGCCCCATCTGCCTCGTCTGCTACTTCGCCCGAAATGTCATCATCGCGTCACCTAGGATGCCAGGAGACCAGGTCAGAACCATGGTCATGGTCAGCAGCACAGGCGCGGCTGTCGAAGGCATACGAGGCAGGAGGGATAGCAGGATGGATGGAGGCTGCAGCAGTGGAGATGGAAATGGAGGCCGACATTGAGCGAAGGAAGAGGGGCGTGTGGGTGGATGCGAGGGCGCCGGCTGGCGAGAATATGGCCAGCAGCAGATGATCATGTCTACGCTATGTAGATCTGCTTTATATTAATTTAATATCACTGCACGCTTTCGACGCCCGCGATCGCCCCTCAAGGACGGTATAAAACTTCGTCAGATTCGGTTATGATAGATCTCCTGTTAGACACATCGTCTTGGGTATGATCACATTAGAGAGTTATAGTAAGTTATAGCATACGCCGGATGCCCGCATCGACGAAATCAGTTTCGGAGTTAGTGAGGTCAGTCAGTCCGTCAGCAGCACCCATCCCACAACCACAACTCATCAACCCATCAGGCCCACCAGCGACCTGCACTTCAAATACGGATCCCACCTCAACTTCGCGACCCACACACCATCACCCCCCGCCCCCGCCTCCTTCGCGCGGATCTCCCCCACGAGCGCACAGATCTCCAACACCCACCGGCGCGCCATCGGGTCGCGCACGAAAAGCTTGTCCTCGACGGCGTGCCGCGTCAACAAGTCAGCGCACGCAGTGAGCACACCCGTATCGACACTCGGCCCCGCGTAGAGCAGCAGCAGATGCAGCGCGCGGCAGTGCGCAATCGAGCGTGGGTATCGCGCCAGCGCGGCCACGGCGAGGTTGAGCAGCGGGCTGCTGACGATTTCGCAGCCGCCAAGTGCACCGAGGAAGGCGGCGATGTTGAGGAACTGCGCGCGGGCTGCTTCGAGCAGGGGGCGCAGGGGCGTGACACCGTTTCCTGCGTTGATAGCTGAAAGCTCCGACTGCACGATGTGAAGGCGGGTCAGAAGCGCGCTCGGCTGGGTGAAGCAGAGAGGGCGGATGGACGTACGTTGTCAGTCCAGGCCATGACGAACGCCGCGTACACGACGTTCTCGAGCTCGCGCACGAGTGCGGTGCGGGTCGCCCAGTTCGTGCGCCAGAGTAGCTGCGTCGCCGTGTCCTGCACGAGCACCGACGCGCTGCGGCACGTCTCGATGCGCGAGATGCCGGCGTAGAAGAGCAGCTGGGCGGCCGCGTTGATCGTAGTCGTACCTTTTGCCACCCGCTCGGCGAGCCGCTGCGCCTCTGTCGTGATGCGCGCGGGGTGGATGGTGCGTATGGAGGCTTGGCGCATGCGGAAATAGTAGGCTTGGAGGGCGGGGTCGAGGGGCAGGCGTGCGAGGGTAGGGCACGCTGGGGGCTCTGCAACGAGTGGTAACGGGGCGGCTTTGTGTATGGAAGGGGAGGTGCGGGAGGAGGCGCTGGGAGTGGAAGAGTTCCAGGTGGAGGTGGGCGAGGAAAGGCTGCTCGTCGAGGACGAGAGACTGTCCTTCCCTGTATTCGGCTTCATCCACTCATCGTGTTCGGAAAGAGAACCGAATGACCCGCTTGGCGAGGACGGGTAAATATTATTTTTGCAGGCAGATCTCAGACTGCATGTGTCAAAGGTGGGGGAAGGCGGAGGAGAGGACGATATATACGAGGATGAGGACGACGGGCTCGTGGGGATGGGAGACATTATTGATTGAGGATAGAGTGGTCAGAGGAGAGGTTGCTGTGGCAGGAAGGATGAGATAGGACGTCTTTTATACATCCTAGGAGGCCGGTGAAAGAGCGTCTTTGTGCACACCTAAGAGAAACAGAAAGATTGTCTTTGAAAGGAGAAGAAAGAACGTCGACGCACCGGACTTTGTTATAACCACTCTTCTGAAGGTATGAGGCAGTGTATAGTCAACTAGATCCACAACGGGTTTATTTCTTGCAGCATCGAAAGCAAGATAGAGGATCGTAGGCTGCAGACACCGGCGGCCGTGGCTCATCGAAATACTCAAACCAAAGGTCCTGAGCGGAGCGTTCGTCTTTCGGGTCTATACAATCTTCTCAGACAATCCCTCTTTGAAGAGACAAATGGATGGCGATAGACATGGCATCGGTGTAGGCATGAGTGTAGGCAAGTGTCCAACGCGATAGGTAGTACTGGAGTGGACGACTCGGACGCGCGAAGACTCTGTGGGCGCTTGCTTTGAGCGCCAATTCACACGCGGCGGCTCGGCAAGTTCCGCCTCACCCAAGCCTGCTTAGAACTCCGCCTAACTCAATCTACGCAAAAGTACCGCCAACGCCGCCGACGACGCCAACGGACATCCTCAAGACTCAGCAATGGCAGTGAGTACCGAATCTTTGTTCTTCGACGCCATGGGAGCTCGTGTTGCCTCGGATGGCTTTGGAACGGAGGAATTTGGTGGACAGGATCATGGTGGATGGAGCACGGGAGTTCGGATGTCGCTCGGAGGCGGGATACAGGGACGGGAGGCTAAGGATGGCACGCGGGCTCCTACACGGCGAGAATATGTCCCTCTGAACGAGACTAATGTGCCTTCGCCCTTCAGCAGAACCAGCCCTCAAATTTCAACCGTTTCGTTGAGGTCGGACGTGGTGCGTTGCGGTTCCGCCTTTCCTCCGAGAAAATATTCCTGACGCTTCGACCATGGCGCAGTTGTCCTCCTCAAGGCTGGCCCCCAAGCTGGCCACATTGCCGTGATCACTGAAATCATCGACCACAACCGCGTGCGTATACGGCCATCTCGGCGTGTACATTCCGAAATCGCTTACATGTCTCTCGATTTTAGGGCATCATTGACGGTCCCGTCACCGGTGTTCCCCGCCAGAGCTTCCCCTTCCGTCACCTCACCCTCACCCCCTTGACCGTCAAGGCGCTGCCCCGCGGTGCGCGTTCTGGCATCGTCAAGAAGTACCTCGAGAAGGAGGGCACGCTCCAGAAGTGGGAGAGCTCATCGTGGGCGAAGCGTCGCGCCTCCATCGAGAAGAGGCGGTCGCTCAACGACTTCCAGCGCTTCGAGGTCATGCTCCTCAAGAAGCAGAGGCGGGACCGTGTCCGCAAGGCGGTGAAGGCTGCGGGCAAGGCATGAGCAGGCTTTCTCTTTGTCTTCTTGCTGTAGGACTTGGGTGCGGGGCGAGCGGGTGGTAGGGGCGAGGGTGGTTGGAGCAAAATGACTACTCGGCGTGGTTACTGCCGTCATGCATTTGTTATCTTTCTCTGCATTTTTATGCCTCACACATGAATATGACATGCGGCACTCAACACAGGCCTTTACTGCGAGCATTTGAGATCTGGAATATCACGGCATTGGAATTGTTTTCGGTCCCACCTCCGCGAACGTCGTCATGGTGCTTACGAGTCAATAGGCGCGTGTGAGGACTCGCGCCTGAGAGGCCGTAACCTCGATTGTCTCTCCTTCCTGTCCTACCAAAGTCCAAGTCTCCCAGCGCAGGAGCGTGAACCTTCTACGGTGTGAGCCTCCTGCTTGCTTTTGAATAGACTCTTATCATGTGCCCTGACTTCCGTCCGATCCTCGTAGGAAGAAATCTGCATATGCAGACGTGACAGGGCTTGACATCAGCTTGCTGTGATCAAACTTAGGATCTCCATCGATGCATTTGCTTCCCAGGCACCTCGTCTCGTCCGTAAGTCAGTATTAGCCGTGGTGCATAACTTGATATAACAGGTGGTTTCGTTGCTCGCCCGTGCCCCTCTGCTCGCGTCTTGCTTTCTCCCATCTCGAACGACAGGTGAGGAACCCGTTGTCTCAACAGGTGTTTTGACCACGTCAAATTACCGGCGGTCATTCCACACGTTGTTGCATCATGGACGCGAGCTCTGCATCCTGCAGCTCCTGCGCTCCTGCAGTAGCCTTTTTACTACCCACCGAACTGCTCTGCACCATCGCATTTTTCATAGATTCGCCTCACGACTTGCTGTCATTTGCGCTCACGTGTCGCACGTTCAACGACATTGCCATCCCCCGGCACATCGACTACCGCGTCGTGCGCTGCAATCTCCGGTGTTATGACGTCTGGAGCCACCTCGCAGCGCGGCCGGACCTCGCTCGAGGAGTACGGTCCGTCGAAGTGGTTGATGACGAGGTAAAGGCACCGTTGACTGGGCCGCGTCGTGTGCCCGGCGCGGCAATGCCCTTGGACACCGTCCTGGGACCGGAGGTAACAGCGGAGGTCTGCTTGCAGCTATCCAAAGCGCTGCAGTGTATGGACCTCTTGCAGGAGTTCGCGATGACGACGACAAAGGCGAGCGATCCTGCCTTGGAGGCGCCAATATGGGATGTCCTGTGCCAGCGCTCGTGTTTGCGACACGTCAAGCGTCTGTATCCGCGTTGCCGCAGCATGTCTCCGCCTGTGACTGCGCAATTTCCAGTAAGTGTTGGTGGGTATCTTGAAACTGACACCGCTCACGGAGCCCACAGTTATGGTCCCTGAGGTGCCTGACATCCTTGACGTTTGCCAACGACCACCACCTGCTGCCCAAAAACGCGTCGAAATTGCTAGCTCCGGTACTCCAAAATTCGCCTGCTTTAGAGGTGCGCGCGCGAGCAACGTAGCAATGTTCTCCGGACCCATGCTGACGAGGCGAGACAGCACCTAGAAATCTCCGTGCGGCATCGATTCTTTCGCTATCCGGAACTGTTTGCTGGCTGCTCTCTCCCCCACCTCCAATCGCTCTGCCTCGAGATCAACCGCCATGACGTCGCAAACGGCACCACGCTCACGCGCTTCCTCTTCCGCACACCCAGCATTGAGCGCCTGCGCCTGCGCGGCATATTTCCTGATCCGTTGCCCTTTGGCAGTCTTCCCGCCTTGACTCATCTCTCCGTCGAGTGGTCTCAGCGCAGCCCCGCTACACCCGCACTACTTGCCGACCCCACACTTCGCTCCCGGCGGACAATACACACCCTTGGCTGGGTACGCATCGATATACAGGGCCTGCAGGTCCTGCGGCAACTGGATGGAAATGCACTGCGCGCCCTCGACATCGTATACTTTGAGTCGCTGGAGATGCTCAAGGACGTGGCACGCATGTTTCCGAAGCTGGAGCGGCTGCGTGTGCCTCACCGCGACTACACCTACGACTGGCATGGGGTGACTCTCGGTCCAATCCACACCGTACGTCTCTTCCGTCCCTTTTCACGAAATTATACGCCGACGTTGATCGGAGATACAGGCGTCATGGGGCGAGTTGGTGCAGCTTTTGCCAAAGCTGCAGATGTTCCGCGGTAATGCGTTTTTCCTCGATCCTGGATGGAGTCGTGTCGCAGATAACGACGACCGCGCGTGCCAATTGGCCCAGCTGTGCCCTTGTTTGCGTATAGTCGAGCATTGGGATCTGGAGAAGAACAAGGCTATCGTATTAGACCGAGATGAGCGCTGGGAAGACACGAAGTGGCGTATCGCGAACGTACCTGACGAATGGGAATGGTCAAATATTGTTTGACCGTGTAGGTTCTATACTGTAATGTTGCTATACTCTATTATTTCAGATTCTGAAACGTCTTTCAACAGGCGTTGACGTTATACTCAGCCCTGGCTTTTCATTATGAAAACCTGCGTCGGGGAATTTGCGTCGCCGCCGTCGGGTGCAAATGGGCGTTCTTAGTCGGCAACACTTCTCATCTTCGTCCCCGAGCAGTTCGCTGAATGGTCACCCGGCATGCGAAGATGTTGGCGTAAGAAGTCGTTACGTGGACAGATGTTGTACTGTACTGTATATCGCACGCTTTAGTGTAGGAAGGTCAGGACGTACACGACACATGCTCACAGCAAGCCCCGTGAAGGTACACCAGAGCCACAGAAGCTGGTAACGTCTCCGATCAGATCCCCACTTTGTGGGATGAAATCGTCAGGTGCTTGATGGACTCACCAACATACCGCCACTGACCAACCTGAACTGTCTGCAACTCATCTTGGCGCGCAGAATGTCCGTGACAGGTCGGGGCATCGTGCAGCTTCACGGCGTCAATTGCCGTGCAGTCGTAGTATAAGTAGCAGCACTGTGTAAACTGCATCCCCCACAACCTACACACAACTCTCCGTTTCAAGCCGAGATAATCAGTCGCTATTGCTCAAGATGACTATCCCACGCACGCAGACAGCAGCACTCATAGTCACACCAGGCCAGCCTCTGGAAGTGCGCACCACGCATCCTGTCCCTCAGCCAGAGACCCTCGAGCCCGGCCAATGCCTCGTGCGGATGCACTGCACGGGTGTATGCCACTCGGACTTGCACATTGCCGCTGGGGAGTGGCAGAACGGACCGGTGCCGTTCATCGGCGGACACGAGGGAGTTGGAACAGTCGTGGCAATGGGACCGGGGACAGCGAAGGAAGGCGAAGGCGACGTAAGGGTAGGGACGAGAGTGGGCGTCAAATGGATCCTGTATGCGTGCGGTAGGTGCGAGCTCTGCAGGAAAGGCGACGAATCAGGTCAGTGCCCTCTCCATCTAGGAATTCCAAGTTTTAAGAAGAGCACAATACAGTTTGCGAGTCGAGGAAGCGGTCGGGATATACGAACGACGGAACATTCTGTCAGTATATGGTATCAATAGTTTGCTCTTCTCGTATCTTGCTTCTACTGACTAACGTGGACCTTCAGGTGGCATGGATCAACCACGTCGTCCCGATCCCGGAAGGACTTTCCGACGAGAATGCAGCCCCGATTCTTTGCGCGGTACGTTCTGTGCACCACCTTTGTAGGTGTCCCGATACTCACATAAAGTTGAAGGGATTGACGGTGTACGCAGCGCTGAAGCGAAGCAACACCTCCCCAAGCGATTGGGTTGTTATTCCCGGAGCGGGAGGAGGGCTAGGTCACCTGGGTAACGACGTTCATGGCTACATATGCTGAAAAGAGACTTAAAAACCTTGCCTTTCAGCTATCCAGTATGCTACGGCACTTGGTCTTCGAGTTCTTGCGATAGGTTCGTCAATTGCGCGCCGCTTTCTGAAACCAGGTATTCACCTACGTGTAGACACCGGTAATGACAAGAAAGAAGTCTGCCTGCAGTTAGGTGCCGAGAAATGGATTGACTTCAAGGAGAGCAAGGATCCTATCAAAGACATAGTGGCCGCCTGTGATGGCAAGGGACCGCATGCGGCGCTGATCACCACAGCTTCAGTGCGCGTAGATCTTTAGCAATATTCATTCATCTTTGATAACATCGATCACAGGGAAAGGCATATCAAGACAGCATCCATTACTTGCGTACGCGGGGGACAGTTATCGTTATTGGCGTGCCAGATGATTTCACATGGGGTATCCCGCCTGGAATTATAATGCGCAAGGTATGATCCTGATTGTCGATTTTGCATGTCCTAACTCGCCACAGGGTATTCGCATCGTAGGGCATGCGTTAGGGTAGGTCCCTAATCCCGCATTTTGATAATTCGTTTACTTTCTTGCGTTTGCTAGCAATTACCAAGACACAGTCGAAGCTCTCGACCTCGCCGCTAGAAGTAAAGTGGTGCCGCATGTGAACGTAAAGAAGCTGGCGGATATAAATGAGTACGGCAATCATATGTAGCATACAACTTTACTGACCATGCGCGGCAGAGTTTTCAACGACATGCGGGAGGGCAAGATCGTTGGCCGGACCGTTATTCCCCTGCAGTGATTCAGGAAGGAAATATTATTATCGGGCTTCCAATTGTACGATACTTGGGATGCGTAGGATGGAAATACGTGTTTGAAATGAAGCATGATCAGAACCTCAAAAGGGAAAGACCGTTGTCCGATCGAGGCCCAGCACAAGTACTGTTGACGCGTATTTGCTTCCAATTTATCAGGCGTCGGGATGGCGGGCGCTAGGAACACGATTTCTCTCGGGCGGGCGGACGACACTTCAAAATCGGAGCTCACGGTTGCGCTGTATGTGTGAATGATGAGCGAGGTCTACCCACGACATACCGCGAGACGGACACGGACACTCACGTCTTGATGGGTCTGCCCGCGCACACGCGGCAGCGGAAGCAAGCCGCGCACGAGGATCTAGGAGGAGATTGATTCATGGGTGCGAGGAGCTCATACTCCAGACGGTGCGTCGGATATCGGGAGTTGCCCGCCAGCGCCAGCGCGACTGGAGTAGGTACCGCGCCGGCGCACACGAAGTCTCTGTCTCAAATGAGGTTCGGCCAGGTCGAGCGGTTGCGAGAGCTGCTCGACGTGGGGGCTGAGACTTGCGTGGAGACGAGGTGAAAGGGGGATGAGGAGGTCCTAGTCGCCCGACAAGATCGATAGGAGCGGGGCTGGGGCGGTACGTTAGTAAATGCCTCTCCAATGCTTGATAAATCCAATGACAATTTGCGTATTGCCCAGCGGTACATCGGTGTTCAATCTGGATTACACGCATTATATGGGCAGCTACAAATTACTAGGTCAGTATACGTAAACGGCTTCCTGTATATAAACAAACGTCTGAGATCCGCCCTTCAAACGATCCGGGCAATCCGCAGCATATCATTCGGGCGCGACCAGATGCTGCAACAGAAAGTCGAGGATGGGGGCAGACCTCCCATCTGTTTCGAGGACCTCAAGAGATTTCTCTTCATATTTTTTGGTTTGCATACTCCACGGCTTCAGACATATGCGCGAGGTGGCAGCACGGGGCATGGGTGGCGAGATATTCGGGGTTGGGAAGAGGGAGCTCGTGTTGAGCGACAAATTCTATTTTATCAGGGAACGGTGGTGCTGGGACGAGGGGCTTTGCGACCCTCACGTAGTAGCAATGCGTCTAGGATCGCAAGGAAGTCGGCAGTTGGTAGCATATTCTCGAAGCACGACGAGGTGTAGACCCTCCTGAATACTCCCATAACCGAACAGGCTAATCACAGTCCACACGGGCGCTACATCGTTTTCTTGCAAGAAATGAGTCGCGGTAGCACATCATCATGGTTGAAAATACCTTTCTCAGAATCAGTTAAACCCAGCGACTCGGGGAATATATAGCAGCACTCGGTGGTAATAGTATGCTCTCCTTGCGGAATGGAAACCAGACCTGTCATGGCACTCTCGATGTCAAACTTGCCACTGACCATGCAGCGATAATCATCCCTAAGCAGGGCTTGCAAAAGGGTCAGATATGGTCGAACTGTGTAATAGGGGCCAGTGCAGGAACCTAAACTACCCAGGACCACGCGTGTGATCGTCGATCGGGAAATGGGTAGGTGTGGTGGGGGGAAGGAAGGGGATGACGATCTCGACTAAATTGAGGCTCACCTGGGTTCTAGCATCGACGTGGTTTCGTAGACTCCGTCGCACATGCATCTGGATCTCCCGATGAACACGCTCAAAGCCTGGTTTAGAAAGCTGCTCGGATGGCACTTTTAAACGCTGTCGATTCCGCAGGACTGTCGCATACAAAAATCAGTGTGTGTTCTGTGCACAGCCGGCCCAATGCGTAGACGTTGCTGATGAAACCTCCTTTCCTCTCGTTTCAAGCTGCAACCTCGTCGATGAAATGGTTATTAGGACGGCTAGTTGGATAGAGGATGAGGTATCCAACTAAGCGGGCGGAGACGATGTCGATCCTGGTTTGACGTTGAATCGGGTGCTGCTCCGCCGAACGAACAGACTTGTAGAGTTTACGTTCCCTGGCACCTAGAAGGCGGATGCATTTATCTGTCAGGGAAGGAAGTGGGATTGGTGGCGTGGCGGCGGAATACAGATCATGATGCTAAGAAAGAACTTCAAGTTGAACCTAAGCAGGCTACGAGCTCCAGCTTCGCCGCGTAGTCACCTGACGGCGTTCGGCTTCATCCGAGGCAAGTATCGTTCCTTCAAGCTTGTGTGATTCGAACTTTGAGGCAAGTTTCGTCTCTTGCATACTGTTGATGGATAATTACATTTATTCGACCAGCTTGAGAAGGGGCGAATGTTTTGATTTTTTGTCTGACATTTCTTGACAGAATCGCGCGCCCGATGTGGACTCCACGAGCCTACACGAGTCCCCAGGCAGGCGTCACTCCCCTGCAGCTAATACCTACAACAGAGACCAAAGCGAAGCGAAAATTAACTGTTTAGGCCCCTGACCCTTCCCTTCACCCACAAGTTCTCAATCGCTACCTCCGCTACGCCGTCTCCGGCCCTTCCCTTTCTCCACTCCTCAACGAGTGCCTTTGCCTCGACCGGATTGACATCACTGCTGCGCGTCCCGACCGTTATATGCAGCCTATCCCGCACCTCCTGTCCCAACTGTGCCACGAACTCCCGCCCGACCTGACTGTCCTCATCGTCTTGTAGATCCACATCTATATCCTCCACCGCGGCAGCCATAATCCGTCCATTCGCCACGAGATGGCCAAGACGAAACTTGAATAGCGGCGGCGCGTCTAGAACATTCAGTGTACTACAACGCTCCCATAGCGGCAATTCGTCTGGGAGCGATTTGGAGTGCACGAGCGTGATGTGAGGGCGGCGCGCGAGTCGGCCTCCCTTCTTCAGCTGCTCCCACAGCTCCTTCGCCTTTTTAGGCACCGCCTTCCCCTCGCCCTCCAGTGTGGGCGCCAGAGCGCGCTCAAGGTCCACCTCCGCAAGAATCCCAAAATACCGTGGCGCACTGGGAATCGTCTCTTTCTTCGCCTCCCCTTTCTTGTTGTCCCCCTTCCGCGCTTCGGGCTTGTAGGCTCTCGCGAGTGCGAGTGCCTCGCCCATCTTCTCCCCGCTCGGCTTGGGCAGGCCCAGAACGCGCTCGATTTCGCCCGCCGCGCGGGCCACGGCGTCTTCCAGGTTTTCTTCGATGTCCATCTCGATGACGGCATCTGCCTCGTCTGCAGAGAGCGGCTCGGCGCCACGGATGAATTGCCAGAGCACCTCCTCGTGTGCACCTGCAGGTCCTTCGGCGCGTAATGTCTGGTGATTTTCGCCACGCGCGAGGATACGGTCTGCACAGATCCTGTGAATCATCGCTGCCGGGCGGTCGAGGGCCCAATTGAGTGCGAGCAGCCGTACTCGGGGCGTCATCGATTGGGTTGCCTCGCGGAGCGCGTGTCGATGTTGAACGAGGTGATTATTTCTGTCAAGCCCAGTCAATATTGCATAAGACAAGGCTGGCACGGTTGACGTACTTGTCCGCGATGACGACATCGTGGCTCTTGAGAAGAGTGGTAACATTGCGTATGAACGCAGGGCCTGCCTTTTTTGCGTGCACATCGTCGCTCTGGGTATGTGCGAATCCGAATAAATGTGCCAGCGCAACCGATACGGCAGTCTTGCCTGTGGGTGCTATATGTCAATAAATATCAAAACCACACAGACAACAGAACGTACCGCAGCCAGGGATAGCGATCGGCATGATCACCGTCTTCCCAAACTCACTCTTCTCTTCCTTGTCGCCTTCCACTTTCGCCCGCTCCTGTGCCTTCTTACCCTCCTCCGTCTTCATCCACTCCAAAAACGTCTCCCTCGTCTTAATGATCCCCTTCCCCTTCGCATACGAGTCGAACTGGCTCCTATCTCGTTTAATCTCGCCCTCCACCCACCGCATATACATCCGCGTCTCAGGCCGCTTCATCTTCGAGCGCGGGATACGCGGTTCCTCGCCAGGCTTCGCAGACAGAATCGCCTTCGTAATCTCGCGCCAATCGCGGTACATCATATACGGCTCGTCGAACTTGACCTTGAAGAAGAACGCGGTTCCCGGCGCGTACGGCGAGCGCCCAGGCTTGCCCGCCTCCGCCGTATCAGGAGGCTCGGCGACCGTCGTGCGCACGACGAACCCTTCGACGGCCTCGCCACGCCAGGTGCCCGTGCGTGCAATATCGTCAGTGAACTCGCGCACTGCGGCAACAGTGGGGAGCGTGGTGGACAGCGTCTCGATAAGACCCCATTCGCGCGCAAAGGCGGCGACCGCGTCGGGCGGCTGCGTGGCGAAGTTGGCGGAGCTGTTGTTCAAGCCATGGAGGTGGAGCCCGCTTTTCTCGGCAGGATATGGCAGAACGTGCTCCTCGAATTCGTCGTCGCAGAGCTAACGCTGGAGGTGTAAGTCGCACTGTGATAATGAAAGGTTCGGAGACGCACCTCAGCGACTGCGGTCCAGTTCTTCTCCCATAGCGTGTGCGCGAGATCCTCGGCAGTCTTTCCCGCAGCCGTGAGATGTTTCCGCAGCCAGCGCTCGCCGACCTGCGCATGGCTCTCGGGTTGCGCTGCGACTGGCCCCAGGGAATGTTTGGATGTGACCAGTAGTTGGGTCGGGGTGAGCGCGGCGATGAGAATGATGCACCCGTTTGACTTCAGCGTGAGATCGTAAGGCGGTTTCGTGTGCGCTTCGAGTGCCGCCCACTGTACACGCATTAGATACGAGCGCTTGGAACATGGAGGTCTACGCACCGTCGTCCATGGAACCTCACCGATGTTGAAGAACTTATCGTAACCTCGCGCGACAATACGGTATTTCTGCGCAGCAGCGTCATTCGATGAAGGTAGCTCTATCGAGAAGAGCCCGCGCGCAAGAGTAGGAAATGGCGAAGGTACTTGATAGTACTTGAACTCGTTCATCTTCCAGCTCTCGATCTGCATCTCTGGCGCTGCCGGTGCGGCATGTTTCGATGAGCGCACGAGTTTCGGAGATGCCTTGTGCAGCGCGCGCAGGTCTGCAATGAGCTGCGAGTCGATGTGATTGAAGGTAGGCATATTGGGTGTTGTACAAAGAGATGCTAGAGTGTGAGTTTTAGTAGGCAAGTATCCTGGTCCCTGACGCTCGTGCGATCGTGTGCAGGGTTTTGTAATCGGCTGTGTGTCACGTAAAGTCTACGCCTGTGCGCACGAAAGCACAACTTTGACTTCGTTCTATGGGTATCGATGAGAGCTTATGTTGACCAGAAACAAACCTGAACGTGAACGAGTGACTCGCAAATTGTGGCGAAGGCCGAGTCAGAAGCGTCAGAACGCGATCAGGTTTGCGATGACGTACGTGTAGATCTAATCTTATCTCATACCCCAGAGTCTTCAAAGCGCCGTGAGTAAGGTCCTCTGCTAGAACATGAAGACGCCATGAAATGATGCATAAAGAGTGTAGCGCGCAATGCGAGGTATATAGGACACGGATACGGGTATTAGACAAAAGTCCATAAGGATACATTACAGACTGCGCATCCAGTCTCTACTCACTCACTCATCCATCCATCCATACTCCTCCGCCCTACGCACTCCTAAAGATCGTCTCCCCTCCTCGCTAAGAACGCTCCTGCATCCCTCTTGACACCTCCAAATCCAGTGCTCGGGAACCCACTGCCGCCTCCCAGACCCGGACTCGGGAAGTCCGCCTTGGTACTTTCGACAGGCGCGAATCCGCGAGCGGGGAACCCAAGATGCAGGTCATCCGGGAATCCTTCAAATGGCGACGCCTGCTCTTCAATATGGATTGCCAGCGACGGAGGAGCCGGAGGCGACGCGAGACTGGCCGAATCCTGCGTCGGCTGCGAGAAGGTATACGATCTGGACGAGGAATGCGAATGGGAAGAGTGCGAGGATGCGGACTTGCTGTCGCGGCGCTTTTTCGATTTCACCTTGGGAGGCGCGGTGGGGTGAAGCGCGCCGGCCTGGGGTTGCTGCGAGACGTAGTGATGACTATACTGCACGCCATCTTGCGATGACAGCTGGGATTGAGAAATGGAGTGAGAGTGCCCGCGAGGACGCGAGCGCGACCCTGAGGAGTGGGATTGCGAGTGCGAGCCTGACCCAGAGCCGGCGCTGGGGCGGGGGCGCGGCCGAACGTACGCAGCTGCGCCAAAGTCGCCCATCTCTTCGTCCTCCCGCTCCCTCTCGCGTTCGCTTTGCATCTGCAATTCTGCCAGCGGGTTGCCTGTGGACGTAAGGGGCGGGGACAGCATTGGGTCGAACGGAGTCTGGGGAGTGCCGCTGTCGCTGCCGCTTCCCTGAAACCCCTCGAATGCGCCCGCGTCCCTGTCACCCTGGACGAGAGCGAGCGCCGCCGCCTTGGCCGCCTTGCGTTCGCGCCGGCGCGCCTTGCGCTCCGCCTTTGCACGGGCCTCCTCTTCTGCAGCTGTCAGCGTGTTGACATGCGATGCGATGGCACCAGGGTCGAGCGGGGCGGCATCAGCGATAGCATCGCTCGAGAGAGTGGAGGAGGAATGCGTCGGGGCGCGACGAATTCTCTGCTGACTGCTGTCCTCGTCACCGTCCTCCGGGAGGCGAATGGCGCCGCGCGGCTTTCCGAAGAGGTCCCAACCCCACAGACTGATGTGCTTGGCAGCCCCGAGGCCAAAGCCGCGTCGGCGCCGCTGCCGGCGTGCAGCATCTCCGATGCTAGAATGGAGGGACAGGGTCTCGCCATCGGCAAGGGACGAGCTAGAG
This sequence comes from Dentipellis sp. KUC8613, assembly GCA_002286715.1. Lineage (NCBI taxonomy): Eukaryota > Fungi > Basidiomycota > Agaricomycetes > Russulales > Hericiaceae > Dentipellis > Dentipellis sp. KUC8613. The sequence goes on along the minus strand of NSJX01000058.1, from coordinate 10,744 downwards.
TGAGCGCTGCGGGCGTCGGCGAGGAGCGTTTCAAGGTGCGGAGTGCTGGAGTCGTGGGTGGGGAGGGTATGCGCCGGTCTGGAGGTGCCGAGGCAGGAGAGACAGGGCGCGACGAGGGCGCGTAAAGAGTCAGACCAAGAGAAAGAGACAGCCTCGTCTAGGTCTGACGCCATACTGCTGTCGGATAGTGAGTTTTTTCTGATACTCTGGATGGGAGGAGTGCCGCACCTTTACGGGAGGATGCAGATGATTGCTGCACTGCGCTTTGATCGCTTTGACCTCTGAGCCTTTCCTCTTTCCTGCCTGCGTGGAACACACTCGAAGAACTAGGTCAGGAAAGTCGTGAACGTCGTCGGTGGTCGTGAAGGAAGACTGCCACGTTCGAGTTGAACGAGAAGATGAGGGTCGAAGACGAGCGTGATTTCAGGCGGAAACATGGGGAACACCGGTCGGTCATGCCATGTTAGGTAAATATGCCACATTTGGAAGCCGCAGTAGTTCGAGCGCCCAAGCGCCAGTGACCATCTTGCAACAATCCGCCATAGGGTTAGACTTCATGGTGAGTACTTCTCGTAAGTCTTTGGTGCTGAAGAATTGACAAAGATGAAACTTCTAGAGGCGTCCTATGTATCGTACTGTTATGAGGGTATATACATCCTTTTGGTCTAGCACATCCGCCTTGTGCAGCTCAGGTTCCAGTCGCCGGGTTATGCCTGTCATCTCATGCCAAGCCCTCGTCAACGTTGGTGAAACAAGAGGACGAAGCCGCTCCAGAACAGGCAACGTCCTCTTCGGTGCCTCGAGGCTTTCAATGCGGGTTCTCCATTAGCCGACGAACCATACATATACAAAACCTGTCAAAAAACCATCGCATCGTGCCTGCTGCAGTGGTCTAGCACCTCCAACCTACCATAAAGCATTTATGTCGCAACATCTTGCGTGCTCCCGCATGCGAATTCGACATCCTCGTCTTGCTCGTCCGTGGCGTCGACTGTCTACAAAAGCGCTCGAAGCGCTCACGGTGCAATGTGCAGCACCGGCGATCATCCGGACGCACTGATCTTATTCACAGGACTGCGTCGCTTCTTGCGGACATAGGCGTCAAGATATCATGGCTTATGACGAGAAGGGATCGCTTCGTTCCGCAGTAGTCTCCACGACTTCGGATTCGAAGGTGGACGAGCATGTGAGCCCCACGGCGACTACACTTGCTGATTTCTCGAAGGAGGAGATCGCACGCGCATGGAGGAAGGTCGACTGGCATATCATGCCAATCGCTGTCATCCTCTACCTCGCGTCATACATTGACCGGTGCGTCATATTCACTTCATGTGCTTCGATCTACTTACCGCATCTTCCCACAACAGTGCAAATATCGGCAATGCAAAAGTACTGGGCATGTACAAGGCGCTTGGTCTGACGAGCACGCAGTATAACGCCGCGCTTTCCGTCTTCTTCGTTGGATATGTCATTTTCGAGACGCCATCGAATATCATTCTAAGACGGACCAGCCCGAGATTCTACATACCCGCACTTACGGTGAGTCTCCAGATCCTCCATGAAGTCTACTTATCTAACGTTCGATTATGTGAAGATTGTATGGGGTATTATATGCGCGCTGTTTGCCCTGGTTCACAGTCCTTCAGCGCTCATTGCGATACGATTCTGGCTCGGATTTGCGGAGGCAGGATTCCTGCCTGGCATCGTCTATTGGGGTAATTACATCCTGCGCTCTGTCTTCAGAATTGATACTAAGGAGCCTCTAGTTGGTTGTTGGTATCCGCGACAGCTACAAGGCCGACGATTCGCTGTTCTGTACAGCTCTGTATCTGTGAGGACATTATTATTGTTTCCTTCCGACTAGTGCGCTGACTCGAAAGGACAGCTGACTGGCGCATTTGGCGGTTTGCTCGCCACAGCTATTCACACCCTTGATGGAGCTCACGGCATCGAAGGTTGGAGGTAAGACGACTTCCTCTTGGAAATACGGCGAGCTGATCGCCTTGTGCAAGGTGGATCTACATCGTCGAAGGCTGCACCACCGCAGGCCTCGGACTCCTCACGATGATCTTCATGGTCTCCTACCCCGACACGGCGGGCTTCCTTTCAGATAGAGAACGCCAGATCATCATCCTCACCAACGAAGCCGACCGCGCGCTCAAGGCCTCCGAGGGTTTCTCGCGCTCGCAGATCATCTCCGCCTTTACCGACTGGCGCACCTACCTCTGGGGCCTCATCTACATCTCGACCTACATCCCCGTGTACAGCGTCATCCTGAGTCTCCCAAGCGTGGTCACCGGCCTGGGATACAAGGGTACGTCGGCGACCCTGATGGCGTGCCCGCCGTATGGCTTTGGGTTTGTGATCGTGCTTGTGGGCGGGTGGACTGCGGACCGGTATAAGCGGTGGTACTGGCATTATATCGTTGGTGTGTGCATAACGATGGTGGCACTGATCGTCCTCATGGCGGTTGAGAACCTCGTCGTGCGCTATGTCATGTTCTTCTTCATCATGTTCATGTGGGTACTTCGCTTTCTCTCCTCATGTTCCCAGAGTCCTAACGTGGGCGTCCACCACCGTAGGTTCCTCCCGATTTCGATCATCTGGGCGTGGCTCTCGTCCAACGTCGCTGGCTCGAATAAGCGCGCTGCCGCAACGGGATTCATCTTCTCCATGGGCAGCATTGGTGGAACCGTCTCCGGCCAGATCTACCGTGCCGAATGGGGCCCTCGTTATGTACAAGGGCATGGCGTCAACCTCGCATGCTATGTGATCGCGCTGGTATCTGGCACGGCATTGTGGTGGTCGTATAAGCGGGACAACGCGCTGAGGGATGCAAGGGCCGCAGAGGTCGGGGATGAGGCAGGAGCGAAAGAGGGCAACATGCTTGGGGAGGAGCTGGGTGATCTCGGCGACAGGTGAGTGTCCGTCAGAATCCGCCTGGATGGCAGGCTGACATACCTTCGCAGACACCCACATTTCAGATATTATCTCTAGGAGTATCGCTTGGGGTTCCCAAGATTTGAAAATTACGATGTATACACGACTACGGGCTGAGATGTACTCCTTGACTCCTCAAAATCCATTTCGACAATGTCGGTTTGAATCTATGGAGCTCTCTTTCCGAACGTCTGCCTTGGTTCGTGTACGTCAAACGATTCGGTAAGGTCTGTGTCAAAGCACAGTCAAATCGTGGCTCCTCCAAGTCGAATAAACACGCTGCGCTACGTCATCAACATAGTCCACTCCGGGTTGTCATTACGGGTTCTTGCTACTTAATAATACACACTACGTTTCCACGGACAACTCACTCATTATACTTCGCGAGAAGAGGTAGGATAGGGATTGACCTGACTATGAACGATACGAGTACGTATACACACCGAAGAGAAACGGGAATAAAAGAGGGTCCTGCTAGATAGATGGAAGAGACTAAGGAAGGGAACGAAAAGGGCCAGCCATTCATGAGTTTATTCGTTTGTGGTTTCGTCGCCCGAGTCGAGTAGGCTAGAATACAGTAAGCGAGTGAGGTTGGGACAATGAGACGAAGACTTACGAATATTGTTTCATAAGTTGGCATTCGCCGCCGTTCTCCAGATCAATATTGTACGAGTAGAAGTAGCCCTCTGATGAGACCACCATGACCTGCGGCATCGTCCTGCACACAGAGGTTAGCTTTTCGCATAACCAAACTATGGAAAGACCTACCCGCTGAGCGCGACGATACACCGGGCGCCGCTTGTCGGAAGCTTGAGATACGCGAAATCACGTGAAGGCTCCCACATCTCAGTGAGCGTGTTCGGGAGATATCCGCCCACGGATGATGTCAGGTTCTTTGTGAGGTGCAGCGACTTGCGGCGCAGGCTCGACCTGCCTGAAGCTTCAGAACGCATTCCAAAACACGGAGGAGATTACTCACGAGACGCCGTTCTTCTTCTTCCCATCAATGAACGCGTCGTACCCACCCTCCATCGCGCCCGCACCTTCTCGACTGTCCACGCTTCCTGATGGGCTCGCATCTTCCACCCTCCCCGTCCCGCTAGAACTCGCACTTGCAGGACCTCCACGCTGCGTGCCAAGCTTGAAGATGTGTACCGTGTCATGCGCGCTGCTCACGGCCAGCAGCGTACTCACGATGTTGAAGTTCATAGAATATATCCGTGCCTCGCGTGTACCGCGGCGGAACTGGTATAGCTTCTCTGCACCGGGGACGCTCCATACGCGAATGACGGTGCCTTTCTCGGATGATGTAGCGAGTAGTGTGCCGGTACTGTTCAGCGCGAGTGCGGAGAGGGGCGCCTTGTGCGCGCGGATGAGCTGTGTCACGGAGAGCGTTTTCGTTGAAAAGAGGAGCACGTCGCCAGTGGGAGTGCTCTGGGCGGCAGGCGCAGGCTGAGAAGGTGGTTGTGAGGAGAGTGGCGTGGGTGTGGGAAGTGGTGACGGGTATGCGAGGTAGGAGTTGTCGGCAGAGGGAGAGAGCGCGACGATAGCTGAATGTCGGCGTGAGTCGCGAAGCACACAGCAAACGAAAGAGACGCACCTTCGGGATTTGGAGTGGTCTCTATGACGTGCTGCAACCGCATATTGGAGATGTCGTAGATGTAGATCTCGTTCTCGAGCACGATCACTAACGTCTTGCGGTTGAGCTTCACGGCCAGGATGGACGACGGAAATAAGAGTTCACAGATCATGGATTGACGCTGAAAGTAATGTGAGACTATATCTGGGAAGGAATATGCGTGGCACACACCTTTGTGTTCACAATCTGCAACTTCCGTGGACTGGACGACGGTTGATCTGCAGCGCCGACCAAAGCAATAAGTGACGTGCAGAACAGCATTTCCACAATACCGCGCGCTCCATCGTCTACAGATGAATCAGATGCGACCGTTTTCAGGGAGGATAGTGTACATACTCATGGTATAGACCCGGCCGAATGGGTCGCAGTTCGTGATGCTGTATCCCTTCCGAGTCCCGACCGATATGCACCTGCGTTGTGTCAGCAGCTGCAGGCAGAATGAACGAAAGACAGGTTAGAGACATACGTAAAATCCTGGTTGAAGTTTGCAAAGAGCATGTTGGAGTTGGTGCGCTGCATGGTGAAGGCGGCGGCAGCGAGCAGGCAAAGACAGACAGGCGCGCGTGCATGGCTCCCGCGCCGATGCAAACAGAGCACAAACACTTGGATGATCTACATCGCTAACCTTGCCCACATACACCCGAAGACTGAGGAAATAGACCTGAAGATCGTCGATCGACAGCCCTGTCATTTGACCTGACTGACTCGAATCGAAGTAAAGGGAGGAATCTTCGCGCCGTGAGTCCTCGAACCTTCAATCTGTTAAAAGGGTATGCTCATCGGGGTCCTTCATCGTAAAGTCCTACCGAGACCTTTCCTAATCTTATTGTAGGTGAGTTGGAACTTCTTCTATGTTTCGAAATATCTCTACAACACTGCTTGGAGGCCGTCGTCGACCTTTTCAGTAGGTCTCGTCTGGCGACACTACGATCCGATACCACGTTGGCGGCGCGAGCTCTGTCCCCCGTCAATTCTACGCCACCATCGACTGTCTATCTGTAGCCGATTCCCATGGACTCACACAACTTCACGGACAGCTCTGCACCAAGCACCACACCCTTTGACGATGAGGAAACGCTTGCTGATCCAAGCGCGACGCCAGGTATACCCAAAGACGACCAACTGCTGGCGGGGGCCATCTCAATCTATCAAAGAGTGTGGACCGAATTCTATACCTGGGGGTGCCGAGACGCTCTGCAAGCTCTTGACTCGCTTGCCCGGCCGTATGCTTCCCTGCGCTCCAACGACTTGCATTCTGGATATTCACTCTACCTGGACGATCTACTGGGTTCTGACGACGACTACTTGTCGCGCTCTGATGACTCTGACTGCCTTACAGTGATAACCATGCGTACTAGGATGATGTCATATATTCCTGTCTGCGATACAATAACTCGGACCTCCGTGCAGCCTCATACACCCTATGAAAGCTGCACCCCTGCCGATACCTGTATTTCCAGACACCCGCAAGACCCTGCAGCCTCTGACAGGCTGCAATTTATCCCATATGCAGATGACTCTATGTTTGATTACATCTCCAAGATGCCAAAAGATTGGTACATTGGCTTTGCATGGCAGCATGAGCAGAAGGATCCTGACGGTGAGTATCCTTTTAGGCTTCATGATGGATATGCACGCTTACTGTCTACCTGCCTGTCTGTAGTTGAGCTCATCCGGCTTGAGGCACTCCGCCGATTGTATCACGGTCAGGGACTGTCTATCAGCATGATTGACCGGCTCTGCCTGCTTCCAAATGCGCGAAGGGGGAATGAAGCTGGGATCTTATGGGACACTATGCAGCGGTAACACATGTTCACATCTGTGTCACGACCAACACTGATGTGGCTTAGCGATCTGATTGTCTGGCCCGGAGCTGCATTGTCGGATCTCTCGCCTGATCCTCATCCTAATATTTCATTTGTACCCAGAGCAGGTGATCTGAAGGGAAGAATTCACTCGCTTCTGCCACTATTCTGCGGAAACTTGAGCTGTATACATGCTTATTGCCCTGTGCATGGTGAGTTTCATAGATGCTGTGGTGTAGCACCTGCCTGATGTACCTTCTGGTGAAGTGGGCCCCCATGCAAAACCAAGTGCGCGAAAGGCCCAAAGCAAGAGTTTGGATCTTCAAACACGGGATGGCTGGCATCCATGCTGTACCTCTTGTTTTCGGCACATCGAGAAGAGTCAGGATGCAAGTGCTGCATGTATCTAGACATCACATTGTATTTTCTTATCCTTTTGTTTTCTAGGGTATTGAGGTCATGGTGACAGAATGGGATGATTCTGAGATTGCTGATTTTCAGACAGTGTTGGAGATCATTCCAGATGAATCTCCATGTAATCTAGCAATCATATGTCAGAAACCATGCTTTGAAGTAAGTTTATCTCTGTATGATCCTTTAATGTATTCACTTTTTGTCAAAGGTATACCATTACCGGTGTCAAATTTTCCCAGATGAAAATATATTAGAGACATCTACAGACAGACATGTGAGGAACAGAGACATGAATATTGAATTTGGTTAGTAACATGATCTTCAAGACATTATGTATGCTAATAGTTAATATCTAGTGGATTCTATTGGACCTGAAAGGCATATGACATATGCACAGTAATCTTGATTATTTTTGTTCAGTGGTACAACTGATGATTGATTATTACATTTCAGAATAGGTCCTTGCAATCATTTTGGACCTTGTGGTCCTGAATGTCCTTGCTATGTAAACAAGCTACACTGTTCAAGAATGTGCCAGTGCAGTGCTAAGTGTATGAATGTTTTTTATGTATATTAGAATTAAGTTGATGTCCATCACTGTGTAGGCCAATTGAGATGGACAGGTTGCAATTGTAAAAGTCACAGCAAGGGCAAAAGTATGAACAAAGGTGCTGCTTGCAAGAGTAGTGAAAATTGTCCTTGTCAAAGGATTCAGAAGGAATGTGATCCTGAGTTATGCAATTGTGGAGCAAAGTAAGTGCAGCAGTGATTTTATTTTGATTACATATTCATATTGTATATGCAGATGTGATCTTGAAGTTTTTTAGGACAAAATATCAAGCTAATACAATTTAATAGCTATGAAATCTTGTACAAATATGATCATGCAAGTTGATCTGCCACAGGTAATGAGCTGTCATTTATATAACAAGATACTGAAGTTGCTATAGAGGCTTATCATCAAGAGAGCCAAATATGGGTCAGGTGCATTTGCATCTAAGAAAATTAGAAAAAGTGCTTTCATTGGAGGTAAACTATTGCTTGATCTTCTATTCACAAGGTTAACATGCCTAGTAGAGTATACAGGTGAAATTATACCCAATGAGCAACACTCTGAGTACATTAAATTTGATATTTTGATTTATTCTCAACTCAATTGCATCTTAGTGTGATTGAGAAATATCTTGACCTGAACTATGGCTTTGATCATGATCTCAAGACTTATATAGATGGAATGAAATTAGGCAATGAAACAAGATATCTCAATCATCCAAGCCTCAAACAGAAAACCAATGTTGAAGCAATGAGTTGAACCTTTTCTTTTATTACAAGCTGAAACTTGTTAATTGGTTTTCAGTGATTGCTGTCAATGGAGATCAAAGAATTGCTCTTTTTGCAAAGCATAGGATTGAAAAAGATGAAGAGCTTCTATTAGACTATGGTGAAAAATATTGGCAACATCATAAGAATAAGAGACAAAGCAGTGATGAAGATGAATTCTAGTCTGATTATCTACTTATACATTTATATACTTATTTGGCAATACATCTTGAAAACTTTTGCATGTCAGATTGGGCTGAAAAACAGACAGTTTCATTCAGTCACAGATATTTATACATGTCAAGGGCGCTGGAATGGGAACAAGAGTTGCCACCCAAGTCACCACAACAACAACTAAGAGAGCAAGGAAGGAGAGTGACAGACGAGTGCAGCACAGAGGCAGGTGTATTCCAGCTACCTATGGGGTACAGACGAAGAGGACAGTCTAGGGAACTAGCTACTGGGGCATGGACTATATGTGACAGGGGAAACTAGTGGGTCATGAGAGTAAAGTAGTCCGAAACAGGAAAACAGTGCAATGGTGCAATGATGATGCGATCTGGTGGGAATGAGAGCAAGAATCACATGAACAGGGATGCTGTACACTAGGGGCCGGGCTCTTGCACTGCCGAAGGACTCCGGGCCCTGATGGCTTGGACTAAGTCCAGCAAAAATGGAACAACCCGTAACATCACCCCCTCTTTATGGCGCGCTTGCACCTGGAGCGCGTGGTCAGCGTGGACAGCATCAAGGTCAAAGAGACCACGTAGGTTGGGTGGGCGTGCAGCCTTGGGATGAGCCTTGTAAAAATCGGTAATTGCACCTTTAGCACATCAGGAAACACTGATCATACTATATATAGATACCGTAGAAAATTTTAGTCTATTATAGTCCTAAAAGAGCCCAAAGATGCGGTAGAGGTAATCATCATGGTACCTAGTTTGTAAGCTACCATAGATGCCCATAGATCCTGAGAAGTGAGCCCGTAGTAGCCCATAGCTGCCTGTTGCCTACCGTAGCTCCCGTAGATGCCTCGATATATAGGGCCTTATACTGGTCATTATTTATTGTTTTATTAATTTCAGACACTGTGGGCAAAAGGCGATTAGATCGATGATTGCATGGCAATTGAACGTAGATTTTCTAGCTAAATAAATCCACAAACACCTGCATACAAAATAATGGCTTTAGTTAATATGTTGTCCACATTATTACCTTAGCAAACACCCTGCGATAATGAAGATCTCATTCCTACGTCGAGCGACGATAAGTTCACTATAGAACCGGCTTCCACACCGGGATTGCACAAGAAGAAGCTCCTTCAGTCATTTTTTGGAGCTCATTTGAGATGCATATCAAGTAAAACACTGGGGCATATTCAAGAGGAGTTTTCATATAGGATTTCAATACACTCATGAGCCGTACGCCGATTGTTCCCTGTATTAGATCCCAATATACTCAAAAGTATAACCGTGGCTAGTTTTGTGGTCTCATTTAAAACATATTCCAGAATAAATCCATCGTGTGGTCCAGGAGTAAATCCGCAATTTCATCTGAAATTGAATCTGCATGTCATTGCCGGTAAATTCCATGCCGGATTTCTAAATATACATGCAGAATATATAATTGACCGCATGGCAATCTTAGTTGAAGTATCGCTTCAGTAAGATGCTGGATCCCATCTTGGATTATATTTGATACGACACGCGATGTCGGGACGTCGGAACACTTGTGTCCCGACGTCATGGCATCGTGACGCAAGACGTCCCGGTGACACGATATCATGTCACAAGCTACCCCAACATTGAGACACGAGGCCCACGATGCCGCCAGTGTGGGGGCGAGAGAGATCGGCGGCAGCGCTAGAGAGGGCGGCAGCAGCGCCAGACAGCGGCCAGAGCACGAGAGAGGATACAATGAGGCATGCGGCGGCGTAGTGCGGCGCAAGACTGGGTGACAAGACGCGAGACAGCACAGACAGCGGAGCGCTGCATGAAGACGGCGAAGAGCGGCACAAAGACGGCGAGGCGCGACACGAAGGTACGAAGCGGAGTCGATGGGGCGCCAGAGGGTGTGGGCCTCCTCGTTGAGGCGCAGGGTGGAGGTGCGCACGATCACCTGTCGCGCAGTTGCTGAGGTGTGCGAAGTGGTGAGAGGGCGAGCGGGGCGGCATGAAGGCGTGCAGGGCGACGCAAAAGCATGTGAGGCGGCGCGAAAGCATGCGGGGAGACGCGAAGGCATGCGGAGCAGCGTGACAGCGCAGGGGGCGCGCAACGGGAACGTCTGTCGCGCAGCTACTGTTACAAACCGATAAGGGGTTATCTTTTTCCTTTCCCACTCCACATTCACATGCTTTGCATGGACAGCCTCGTCTATATTTATCCTGATCATATGGTTACCGTGGACTTTAGTTACTGTGGCCCTTGCTGCGCAACACTGCCTTGCTGCGCAGCGCAGCCGCTCTGACTCCTACTGTACAGCATCGTCACTCTGACTCTACTGTACAGCCTCGACTCCATGTACTTATAAGTCTCCTGCTGAGGACCGCTGTTCCTCAGCTTGACCACTTTGCAATCCATAGTCCCTTGTGGTTCTATCTGACTGCCAGTGCCTCTGCTCATCTCTC
>NSJX01000057.1:5250-161534 GCA_002286715.1 Dentipellis sp. KUC8613 | reverse complement strand
ACCAAGAAATCATTGACATATCTATGTCCACCCCTGCGAATTTAAGGCATGAATCACACGCATGCATGATACTTATGGATCAAGAAATCACTTATTGGGGAGCTTGCTCCCCTAAGATTGGGGTAGGGCGTCGAAAACCGTTTGCGCCGCCGTGGGAACATGGCCTCCCCGTGAGACAGAAATGGCCGCCCCGTGGGAAACGCGACTCGAAAGCGTCGTTGCTTGCATGCTGCCGCCGCCGCTAACGCTGGAGCTGTCTCAGTCCGTCGACTCAAACTAGAGGATTTCTGACCGGAGGTCATCGAGGTTTAGTGCACTCCATGCATAACATGGAGTTTATGGCTCTTTGTGATGAAGGCCATCGTGCGACAGTCGTTGTCCATGCTTGCACACTCAATCACTTTTTGAATTTTGACTGCAGGTAAGTATAGGCAGCCAGATATATACGATCTGCAGGAGGGCTCGGTGTGAATGAATTGACGCCTCTTGCGTTGCCAGTGAGTCACAGAATGGGCAAAGAGCGTTTTCGCTGGCCCGCTGCCCCGTGTTGATGCTCCAAGGACTATGGCAGAAACTGCAGCTACACGGGGTGATGCAACTGTTCAGAAACTCTCTATTGAACACCCGAACCCAGGAAGCCTTGGCACATACCCTCACATACCTTTTGTCTTTTGCAAAGTTTATTGGGGTTTATCTCCGGTTCCATAACTATATACTATTTGTGGGAATACATCAAACTACTGTAACAGAGCTAGGAAGCTCTCCATTCACTCCGGTGGGTTTACCCCCTGGAGCACATATTCTAACCCTCCCCGCAAGCAAGGGTGTAGCTGACGCAGGCGGCGCTTCCAAGTTGCCACTCATCTACAGTATTGAAGACGGGGACATCTCAGAAGCTCGCACAATTGAACGAAAACCAACAAGCAACATTTTAGATTCGTATCATCATCTAGGATGAGCGGAGTCAAAAGACCGACGGACCCGGTGATAGTACTTCTACAGTAAGAGTAAGTTATAATGCTACAGCAGCGTCCGACAGCCGCATCGGAAACGTCAAGGCAGTAAGTGAGTAAGTGGTAATGACAACAAGCAACCCCAGGAAGCAGAACATAATTAGAAATACACAGCGGAATAGGATACGGTACGCGGACGATGCAATATGCTATAGATATAGGTAAGTAGATTCAGATGTGGTGCGGGGAACGCAGAGCGGGGCAGTCAAAGTCAATACACGAATGAACTGGTACCGGAGTCCATACAACCGGGTGAAAGAAAGAAAAAGACGACGCATACACGTCAAGAACGCAACGAACGAACCGTTCACCGGCCCTTGAGCTGCCTCAGCTCCATCTGCACCTGATGAATATCGCGGCGATTCCACGCGCCAATCCACCGCTCGCCCCTGGGCGCACGCGCACCGGATGCAAACACCGGCGTGCGCCTCTTCATCAGAGGCACCTTGCCGACGCGCGCGGTGGTCTCCGCCGTGGGCGTGGGGAGCGCCGAGAGCGAGCGGCTGCGCCGGCGGTGCGCCTTGGCCTTCAGCTGCTCCGCCGTCTGGATCTTGGGCGGGCGCGGGGTGGGGAGCGGCGGCGTCGGTGTACGCGACGCAGCGGAGGCGTCGGAGCGCATGGACATGGACTGACGGGGCAGCGCGACGACAGGCGTCGACGCATTCGCAGCCTGCATCCCGTAGGCGCGGGAGCGCGCGAACGCGAGCAGCTCCTCGGGCTGGACGAGTTCCTCTTCGGATTCGGAAGCGCGGCGGGCGTTGCAGTCCTCGGCGCCAAATACGAGCTCCGGAGGCACCGGCTCGCCGAGCGTGCGCGCGAGCTTCGCCATCTTCCTGCGCCGCATCTCCGCGCGGTCCGCCGCCGTCGGCGTGCGCGGCGTCACGGGCTCGCGCTCCATCGCGTGGGCGGTGTGAGGCGTGGGCAGGCGGGGGTCGGACGGCGAGAGTGGCACGGCGGTGAGGTGGAGGATGAGCGGGCGGGGCGGGGAGCCGGAGCGGCGCGCTTTGGAGGAGAACGAGGGCGGGTTCGGGAGCGACTCGATGGAGGTGCGGGGGGTGGATATCGCAGAGGAGGCGTTGTCGCTGGAGAGGGAGGTGCGCGAAGAGGCGGGCGAGGAGGACGCAGTGGAGGTGGGAGAGGGTGGCGCAGCCACTGGCATAGTAAAGATGGATCCGTGACGGCGCTCGCGAGGGGGACGGGCGAGACGGGGGGTGGTTGGCACGGAGTGGGAGTGCGCGTGCGCGTATGGGTGGTGCGAAGGGGCGGCCGTCGCCTGGACGGCTGCAAGGGCGGGGTCCAGCAGGATGGGCGTCGTGCCGAGGACGGCGCCGAGCTTGCGTGCAGAGCGGATGAGGCGTGTTCGCTGCTCGCGTGGGAGGGTGTTAAGGGTAGGCGGAGGGGTGGGGTATCGCTCGAACGTCAACGTTGTGGTAGCAGCGGACATGATGGTAGCAAAAGAAAAGAGTTGGATCTGGTGTGAACGTGAGAGGAGTCTTTCGCGAGGCGGGGTTCGTCAAAGGAGAACAGGAGAGCGGCGAGCTAGTCGTCGAACGAGAGGTAGAAGGTAGGTTGAAAAAGAGGGGATTGCAAGCAAAGGGATGTTTGGGTGCAAGACAAGGAGCAGGTAATGAAGAAGGCGAGCCTATAAAGGCCACGCAAGAAAAGCCAGTTGCCATGCGGGCAGGAGGCTATTGTCGTGCGCAACAATAACGCCGTCCTTTGTTCTTTTGTCTCGCGTCGGGCACGTGGCCGCAGAGTACAATGCGTCCCATATATGGGCTGCTTTGTCAGCATCGTGGCAGTGTTCCGCTGGCAACCTCCTTCTCGTCCTCGCCAGCTTTGTTCTTTCAATGACCACAACACCCTTCAGAACCACATGTAGCGCCTCCAGGTCGACCTGTTCGTCCCATCTGGCACAATCGACAAACAGATGACGTTTCAGCAGTCCGGCACCACCGTTGGCTTCCCAGGTAACTTGATATCTCGATGGAGACGCACTGACCGGCTCAACCGCCTTGATGTTGCTGCGCTTCTACCATTCACAGATGGTGATACCGGTGAACTATTCACGGCTCTGTATAGCTAATACTACAGTATCATTCAACCTCGAGGTCCGGGCTTCACGCTCACAGATGCTTCCCAAACCACTCAACCGTTGCCTTGAACGAGCCCTCCTTGCCTTCCTTGATCTTCGGATCGCTCTGCCCTCGCGTCCGTCAGCGGGGCTCAACAAGGCTCGTAACGCCACCTGACTCACCAGGTCCCCGCGGACTGCAAATCCATGCTTGCATCCTTCCCAATACGTCCGCTCGTACCCCGGCTTGAACTTGCCACCGCCGAGCACCGCGTCCGCGTGTGCCTGCTTCTCAGCAGGGAAGGCGCTGTCCACCTCCGCAGTGTTCAACAAGAGCGGCGCGGTCGCTTCGGAGGCGTATTTCTGCGGCGATTTCGGTGAGTGCTCATCCATATCTTCATACGCAAAAGGAGAACACACGTCTATATCCGCAATATCCAGCCCCGAAGGATGCGTCCCTACCGCCACCTCGACGGCATGGTCGAAGGCCAGGTCGAATACGAGCCGCCCTGCATCCCCGCATCAGCATTACCATCATGTCGCGCCCCGCGTCGCTCCATCGACCGAACACACGAGTCTAACTCACCGCCGTAGCAGAATCCCACCGCCCCGATCCGCGTCACGCCCTCCGCCCTCAGCGCCGCGATCGCCTTGTCGACTCTCGGGCGCGCCGTCTCGGGCCCATGCCGCGCGCGCCACGCCACGCGGTCGAAGGTATTCTGCTCAACCAAACCCCCATCATATCAGCCTCCGTCTCGCTCTCTCCGCAGAACGAACGATGCATACGCACCCCAGGCTCGAGCGCGTCCTCCGGGATCGGCTCCCCGTCAAATAAGTCCGGGAGCACGACGCGCAGGCCGTTCGCCGCGAAGCTGTCCGCGAGCAGCCGGTTGTTCACCAGCTGCAGCCCGAACACGTCCGTCAGGTAGAGCACGACCTTGTCCTTCGCGTACGCGCCCGGTGGCGTCGCGACGTAGGTCGAGATGCCGGCGAGCGTCGTGATCGTGCCAGTAGGGGTGCCTTCGTGCTTGACACCTGTACCATCACGCGGGCTGCATGTTACGCGGGGAACGACGGTATGAATGACCATGAACCCGCCGGCGTACCTTCGAAGCACTGTGCGCAGAGACTCATGTTGTCGTTTCTAGCGATACACCGTATCAGGAGCTGCGGGATGGCGAGGAATAGAGAGATCAATCGTGCCCCCCCGACGCTGCTGCTATATATACGGCCAGGCAAATTAGAACTCATATTGTGAGAGCATGGCGTTCGTTTGCAGGTTATCGATTGGGGAGCCCAGGAACTGCTTCCGCCACAGACGGGAGCGCCGTCGGCATCGGGGGTGGCCGTCGGCCCGGCGGGCCCGGGGTGGTCGCCGCTCGATTCCTGAACACCGCAACAGTTCGTAATCGCAACGACGAGGTTTGAATTTTCTTTGGTAGGCAAGTACGTGCGCCTCTGGTCTGCGCTTTTCGATTCAGAACATGTGTTTGAGTTATCCCTCCTAGGACCTAGAAGAACATTAAGCTTTGAGCACGGCGCACTGCTCCTAAGGTTTACAGGCGCGTACGCACGTACGCCTCTTTTCCCTTTTTGACTGCACTGGTACTGTTGATGTTCGCCGCTTCGTCTGCAGGTACAATCCCGGACGCCTTGCTGACAAGCTCTAGGACAGGCGTTGGAGGCGTTATGCTAACGCAAGTACGGTTCGATCTACAATGGTAGTACGTGCCCTAGCGCCTCGCCCGACGGCTACTTAAAGCCCATGGCCAGTCCGCCTCTAACCCGATTCGCGACTGCTGCCCTCGTCTTTACTCGGTAGTCCCGAGTCGCACTCTTACTGTGGTCTGTGAGTGTTCTCAATTATTTGACTGTTCCGCGCTGAGGAAAGTTGGATATAGTCAGTTTCGACGGCGCCACGCCACGTACGCTCCATCCCCTGGTTCGCCCACTCTCAAGACATCGTTCGTATCAGCTGTCTCTTGCAGCGCCATGCACCGCTCCCAGCATGAACCTAGGACGGAGCGCCACGTCAAGAAGGCTTGGAATTTCAGGATCCAAATGGAATTTGTGGGCCGAACCGTACCACAGAACGCTGTCCTCTGCCCCGACCCGAACGCGCACGCCACCGCCACACGCCGTGTAACATCCCCAATCCACAAACTACCCACCGAACTCCTATGCTACATCTTTCTTCTCGGCACTCACAGCTGCGAAAGCCAGCACGCACTCAGGTCAAGTGACCCGAGGCTCCCGGACACAAAATACCCGTCCTCCGTGCCCGTCAGCCACGTATGCCACCGGTGGCGCGCTGTCGCTCTTCAGTATCCCAAGCTGTGGACATACATCTCTTTCTGGCTATCTCCTGCTTGGATTGAAGCTTGCTTTCGGCGGTCTTCGTCTCTTCCCTTGGCTATATATATGGACGTGGAAGTCTGGGCCAATCACCGCGATCCAAGTCTCCTGTGGATGTTTGAGGACAATATGTACCGTGTCAACTACTTATACATCTTCATGGTGACTTTCGAAAAGATAGACCAATCCCAGGACATGAATCTCTGCGTGGACCAGCTCTGCTCAATCATCCGTGTCATTCGATCAAGATCGGCACCTCGACTGGAATTCCTTCACATGGAAATGGCCTCAGGGCAAAGTGGAGTTCAGTTCACCATTGCGGCAGACAAACTCTACAATAACACACCCGCTCTAAAAGCAATATCCTTCGATCAGAGTATTATGATAAGTCCTCCGAGACGCAAAGCATATTGGAATGTCAAGCTCCTTCGGATGACCGCCCCGATGCAACTTCCGCGTCTTCTCGAGCTTATAAGCACAATGCCAAAGCTGCGTTGTCTAGAAACAGGCATCATATACTGTGACGATGCTATGCCGCCCACGAGCCTGGCTCTTGGACCCATCGAAAGGCTGTCATCCGCATGGCGGGGCACGATGGCGAAACTCGCGCTTTTCTTGCGCCTCCTGCCAAATCTGAATACGCTGACTATAGCGACCGATGGAAGCAATGCGAATACTGACGATGCCGCCCTCGTAAACGCTCCAATCAGCCTTCCTCAAGGTCTCCAATCATTCGAGGTGGCCTTTGCATCGATCACAGACCTTGACGGGTTTTTCTCCTGCATGTCATTGCCCTCCCCTGCACGTATACTCATATACCCGCAATTCGCAGCATGCAGGTATGACGACGCGACAGCGCGCCGAGTCGCCAGCCTCGCTGCTAAGCACCTGTGGATATCCGAACCGCCTACTCCCATCACTCACCTCTCGATCTCGCAAGTTGTGCAGGTCTTTAGTCCTTCCGTGCACGATGCGGTTAAGCCTTGGTACGATCGAGACGTGCCTTCAGATTCGTCCTTCGCACCATTCCGACTCGCATGTGACGGCCCCAACTCATCTCTGCTCGCTGTGAGGCTCTTATCGGCCATGTTGCCCACTATGCAGATCCACACCGTATCCATATCCTTCCCTGCACCAGCTGCCGGCGAGTCACGAGTATTCTCGACGCCCGAGAACGGCTGGACATCTGCCCTTTGTAGCATACCGAACCTCCGTCGACTGAAGCTGTCGTTCGGCGCAGTGGTGCCCATCCTGCAAGAGCTGCTGGACCGTGCCCGTACAATCGCGACGACAAATCGGAATGGGGCTTCGGCTGGCCAGTCAGCTCTCAAAGTACTGCTTCCTCATCTCAAAGCATTTGCTATATCGCAACCACGAGACGCGCACGATATGCCTGAGGGCGCAGGAAATGTTTTCAGTCGTTTGTACTTTCTGTTGAACATTCCCGTTGCCGAGCACTACAAATGCAGGCTCCAGAAGATGGTGCTTGATAGATGTGGCTTCTTCGACAGCGAATTCATGGTATTAGGAAATTTTGCGCGTGTGGAATGTTCGTGGATTCCGCCGTTTTCAGTCGATCCTCGGTACTATAAGTATGTGTAGCAAAGATTCTATGAAGATGAGTGATTTCCGTAATACAGTTGTGAATTCGGCGAGACAGGTCATCAGATGACAGAATATTGTGGCGCCTTGAGTAGAACAGAAACCAGTTTACGCGAAATTTCTAGGAAAGGCAGTAAGAGACCGCTCTGCGATGGAGAGTGGCTGTCATTCTGGTCGCCGAGAAGTCAACACATGCGATAAAGCGACAGGCGCACGTCGGTAGGTGATGGTGTACGACAAACCAGGAGGCATGATTTACATTGGAAGGAAGAGTAGGAAGCCGACGGGTACCAAATTGATGATATGAATAAGCAGAAGAACGAGAGAGCTGAGCGGACATCGAGATGAGCGGACACGGAGACAAACGGAAATGGAGACGAATGCTTGACCGACTATCTCGGCACATTTGACGGTGCTCGTGAGCGCCAAATAATGATATATGAATGGGATCGGACGAACCGGGGCCGAAAACGCGTTGCGGGGGAAAGGGACAATGGAAAAGATAGGGAATAGTTGAAGAGAAGCGATGGCGAACGGGAAGGGGAAAAGGAAGCGGTGGTAAGTGGGATGAGGGAGAGGAGGATGGCGGGCAGCAGCGGGGGTAGAGTGATAGCGATGGTGGAGGGTGGGGCGCGTGGGACAGAGTAGGATATGTGAGGAATGCGGGGAAAAGAGGGGCGATGAGTGGGACGAAGGACGGGTAAGGGTGAGGGAGTGTTGGCGATGGCGATGTGCGACGGCGAAGCGGAGATGGATGATGGGAAGTGAGAGGGGGGATATTAGGGAGGGAGAAAGCAGATGGAAGGAATGCAGATGGATGACGGGAAGGAAGTGAGTAAGGGAATGGAAGGGAGCGAGAAGGGGGGTAGAAGGGAGCGAGGAGGATGGAAGGCAGCGAGGGGGGATGTCATGGAGAGAGGGGTGATGGCGAGGAGTGAAGGGGGATGATAGCGGAGGAGGGGAAGGGCGGCGGTGAGGCATTGTGGTGATGAGGGAGTGTGGTGATGAGGGAGTGTGGCGAGGAGGGAGTGTGGCGAGGAGGGAGTAAAGTGGAGGAGGAGCAACGGATCGGAAATGGGAGACGAAAGTGCGAAGTCAGGAGTAAGAGTGGCGGCGAGGATGAGGATAAGGGTGCCGGTGACGATGGGAGGAGTGAGGAATGATTTGATGACGATGATTGGAATGAAGAAAGGGGAAGGCGGAGGTTGACGACGGCGGGGTTGAGATCAATTCGTGGAGAGCGGGGGAGGAGAGCGCGACACAGATGTAGAAGGAAAAGGTCAAAATGTAAGGGAGTAAGGGAGAGTGGATGGCGAGATGAGATGGATGGATGGACGAGCATTGAAAAGTAAAAAAAGTCATGAGTGCGAGGAAGGACGGGATAACAATAAAGTAACGTACCATTTCTATTGTTGAATCGGCTTCACCGGTCGACTTGAAGTTGGGCTTGCGACCTGTTTAGAGGAAGAATGCGCACCTAAATTGTGAGGCGGGAAGCCGGTCGAACGGTCTTGAACGCAGACTTGGAGAGAGATCGAACCACAAACCAAACCCATTCCATTTGGATCGAAGCGTATCGTAAGAGGCAACTATTTCCCTGCACAAATTGCGAGTCAGTAAAGATATTCGTAAACGAAAACCCAAACGACTCACCATCCAGCCCGTTACTGTCAGCCACCTCGTCCCCGCCGCCCGCCCGCCAAGTATAGTAAACCGAATCCAAAAAAGGTACAGTAGAAAACAGGGTATCGAAGGCGCCCCTGCCGCCCGGCCCCGACGAAGGACTCCCGGCCATTGAAAGCAAGACCACCGGATATAAACCTGGCACCTTTCGGCATCTGCAGCCTGGGCTTCAGCCTCTTGCGTGCTCAGGGAACGGGTGTCGGTTGCCCCTAGCCCGTCATAACTCCCCGGCGTCTGGAGCACCCCGCCGAGAACCTCCAAGAAAATATAGTAAAAAGAGTATAGTATGAGTGCGTACGGGTATCGTAGTGGACAACAAATAGATATAATGTTTTTGTGATTGTCTTGAAGAGCTGATGCACGCCTGTCGGAACGGGGGCGTTAGGCGGATGATGAGGAAAGAGGAAGGACACGCAACTGATGTTGAATTTGAAGAGCGCCCCCACGTTGCGGGAAGATACGCAGTCAAAAGCTCACACTCAAGTCGGCGAAGCACACCTTTGATGTCTCACAACCTTGACCTCGACAGGCATGTTGAAGCATTTAGACACACGCTTGGGTACTTGATAGTTGAGAGCTTGTGCGGCGGGCGTGGGCGGCGGGCATGGCGGGCCAGGAGCATGTTGAAAAGAGTCACCTTTGATGTCGAGGTACTTCTGTCGAGGTGGATGAGCTAGGCGAACGACGATGAAAGAAGAAGGGCACGCACAGATCACACAGCTCGCAGCATTGACCTTGATAATTTGAGGTGCGGCGGCGTGGGCTCAGGTGCGCGTATGGTGGAGGACTTGAGCGGTGAACATGGCAGGCGGGTTGGACAGGCGGCATCTTGCACTCATCGTTGACGGATGTTGTCGACGGCGGTATGAGAGGGAGGTAAGCGGGGTAGAGGTAGACGAGAGGAGAGGCTAAGGTGAGAGGCTGAGAGGGTGTCGACCCCAGAGGAGGTTGAGGTCGGAGGTGGAACCCGCTGGGGATGGTGGTGGTCGAAGGTTATGAGACGATGGAGGAAAAGCGAGGCGGTAGGCGATCTTAAATAAGGTGGGCTGGCGGGGTCTGTTTGGTCCAGTAAACGGAGGCTGGAGGCTGGCGGGCCCCCTAAGACGCGACGCGTCGTGAACACGTGCGGCGGGGCGTGACTCGTCGATTAGCAGAGCAGATATTCATCCCGTCGCTGGCGGGACACCCTGAGCTCCGTCTGAGATTGTACCATCACCTTCGTATATCTCGCCTCGCCATAGAATAGCCTTCAGAGCCATAAGCAGCGGAAATCAATAGAAGTCGTTTCGCTCACTTTGACTGGACCCGCTTTATCTTGCCTTCTCCGATCTACACCGAAGGTCATGGTGCCCTGCAGCGAGACACTGGCATCCTCCCGCTGGAGATCTAACCCGCCGGCCGTAGAGGTACGTTAGGACATGCTTATAGAGTTCGAAGACATGGCGAAGCTTATCGAGAAGCGATTTTTGCCACCTAGTCTTTGGTATGAGCTCAACCAAGCGCGTACTCTTGTGGATCTCGTGGCGGCGGCGCAGGCGTCGTCGAGAAGTTTGGACAGTCGGGTGGGCTACAAGAATCCCAGCGCGCGAGCGCAAAATGAATTGAAAAGGGCAGTTATGTGGCCGAAAAGACAAAGCGCTGGCGGCAAATCCCTGGACAGACCCTCCAAGACTCACCGTCGTCGTCCTTCGCCCTTGCAATCATCCGCCTGCACAAACGGAACTCCCCAACAACTCGAGGACCCATCGGCACGAGGCCGACGTGCTCGTTTAAAAGCGATGGAGCCGTGTGGATTTGGATAGTAGCATCTCAACATCAATGAAGCAAAAGGCATGTGCTTTGGGTACTCCGAATCCAGTGGGGGCGGCCGATGTGCGTCTTCATGTGTCATTGAATCTTCATCGAGAGCATGCATTTTGTAGCACTTGGAGATGAAATGACCATAGATATGACCAAAGCTGAAACACCGCGAGCTGGTTAGAGGAGACCACGACGACTCCAAGAGACCCGGAGGCGACGCGGAGGCAGAACGGATCAGACATGGTCGGGGTTGCCACACGTGGTGGCTGTGCTCGGACGAAATCCCGCTGCCCTCAGGCTGCAGGTTGCAGCTTCAACTTGGTTGTGTCTTTTACAAAGTGCCGACCGCTCCCTGTTTCGATTATCAGACCCAGCACCATGGCAACAAAAGGAACACCTGGCAGGCATCCTTGAAGCAAACTATGACGGACGCACCGTAGCGTGCTCGTGCGGCGGTATGTCTGCAGATCAATTGGAAGCAAGCTCTGCAACATTTCGCTCGACGCGCAATCTAACGAGGTGCGTCGCTCTTCATTATATCTGGGGCACTTCTCTGATACGTATACAAGTAGAACTCACGGGTCTCCATTGCATATGTCACCACGAGCTGCCGAAGTCTTTATATCGACAGCCTGAGTCTGCGGAGTCCACTCGAACCGCCTCACCGAGTACGCTTTTCGCGGCCGTGATTACGGCAACATTTTATCCTTCGTACTAGAGGAATACGGACTTCATTTCCAGGGCGAGATGGGTGTGACCACGAGAACCGCATGCAGAGGATCGGCCAACCACATGATCGCCATTCTCACAGAGCGCCGCTCCGGCGAGCGGGCGTTCCGCACACAAGTGCTCATATCGTCCCCCGATGGCGCAAAACGCTCCTCCTACGCCCAATCGCGTTGACAAAGCTCTCCGGCGAGGCGAATAAATATAGGACTCCCTGCATACTTATAGCCCCGCTGACGACATCCACGATTAGGCACTACAGCGTATCCCCTGCACCTCGTCTTTGGCACTACGTATACTACAATATGGCCGAGGTTCTCTCGCCTCCAACGGCCCCCCACGACATCAGCACGACCCTCAACTACTTTGTCCCGCTCGACTCGAACGCGCCCTACGACTACATCTACGGCCCACCCCCGGGCGTCCCGAAGTCCAACATCGGCGTCGAGCCCTACCCGGCGGTAGTCCACGACGTGCGCGGCACGCCGCTCGAACACGGCGCCGAGCTCGATGTGCAGGGGTTCCAGTTCGTGCAGCATGAGAGCCGGGAGAAGGACTTTGTCGACGAGGAGGGGCTGAAGGGCGGGTATTATAAGGAAGTTGAGGAGCTGTTGTTGAAGGTGGTTCCGGGCGCGAAGCGGGTGCATGTATTTGATCATACCATCCGGTGCGTCTCAGCTTCCCCTCTTTACGAGCGACGAATCGAGCGGTCCCACAGGCGGCGCGAAGAGGATCCCGTCATTCGTGACCAGGGCGCCAGAGGACCTGTGGTACGTCTCATCATCGAGAACCGAAAAAAACTCGTCCATAAATATCCCATCCCCCCACCAGCTGCGAGTACACGTAGACCAAACCTACGACGCCGCGCGCGGGCGCGTGCGGCGGCACCTCCCCGACGACGCAGACCGTCTCCTGCAGTCCCGCGTGCGCCTGATCAACGTCTGGCGGCCGATCGCACACCCCGTGTACCACAACCCGCTCGCGGTCGCGGACTGGCGCAGCGTCGACCCCGCGGCGGACCTCGTGCACACGCGGTACATCTACCCGGACTTCGAGGGGTCGACGTTCAACGTCAAGTGGAACGCGACGCACCGCTGGTACTACCTCGCGCAGCAGCGGCCGGACGAGGTGCTGCTCGTGAAGTGCTACGACTCGGAGGAGGCGGACGGCGCGCGGAATGGGAATGGGAATGTTGCACGCGCGATTCCGCACAGCTCGTTTGTGGATGCGTCGAGTGGCCCCGAGAAGCCGCGCAGACAGTCGATCGAGCTGCGCTGTTTGGTCTTCGATGCTGAATAGATTCAGAGGCGTAACTTGTGTTTCCCGATCGAACAAGTGCGGGACAAATCTCTTCGAAATTCATTCTATGAGGAGTGTCAGCCTGTCAGATCAGGTTTTGTATTGGTTCATGTGAGTATCTCATGTTCGGGCGGAGGGAGACCATCGTGTACTTTGTTGAGAAACTTGTGAAAGCATCTTGATGACACTTGCGGGGTGCACATTTACATGTGCTGTAACTACGAAAGTTGATTTTAGAAGGAAAAAAACAACGACTCTGAGTCTCTCAACACTCCTTGGCGGGGAGTCGAACCCCGCTCTCCCGCGCACCTGAACAGATGACAGGCGGGTGTACTAGCCGATATACTACCAGGGATGACGAGAAAACTGAACTGTAAAGTAATATGACAGATTTAAAATAATTTTTGCCAGTTTCTGAGGTGCTTGCTTGCCTTGGCCCTGCCTATATGCTCTGTTCGTATCCGATATCTGTCGGCTGGGTCAACTATTAGTTCTCAGCAACTAGAGAAACAGTACTTGCTCCGGCTAGCTCGCATCTTTCCTACCGCATCGAGAGACTCCCAATTCGCCCAGTTCTTGTAACAGCGACCACCAATACTATATCCGTACCTGCCTCAACGCGTCCGTTCAGGTGCCCCAGAATTACAGCACGTCGGTCACAGATGACTCTCCATGTGCAAGCGTCTTCCACAGAGTGGCCTTGCTCTCGTAGTATATTCACCTGTAGTGACCTATCTCCCCACGGTAGTATCTTGCGAGCCCCTTCCGACGGCAGAATATCGTATACTCACCTCTGGATCGATAATCCAGCCACTCGTTCGCCGTCTCCCGTTTTCCAGGGCCGCGTCGCTCTTTCCAACCTCGCGGATCCCTCGGAGCATTACCGACGTCGCCAGCATAGGGTCACCGGTGCTAGTACCATTCCGTCTGGCTTCGAGCGGCCGTCGCGGCGATCCTGCTGCCGCCCTCCATATGCAGTCGGACAAATTCTGTCACCGACGACAGGAGGCATGGTTGAGAGCACGGTCAGGACCGGTGCGCAATTGAGGCTTAGGTGTGTACCTGCCTCTGGAGCACAGAGCGGCGAAATTTCGCAAATCAACAGCCCGGCGCACTAGTCGAATTTGTGCGAGCTCCGAGTCGAGATTCGTCTGGCCGTCAGAGTCGCGCGGTGCAGCTGCAGCCGTCAGACGTAGCCCGCCATATCGTGACGTCGACGTTGACGAGCCCCATGCGTACTTGCGGGCGAAATTACTGCGAGAGCAGACCTCGAGCTAAACGTTTCAGATCAGACGTATGTGTGCATTTGGGGGTACTGGTACTGACGCGCGGCACAGAACTTGAGTGATCTATACGAGTGCTAGATCGCTCGTATCCACTACAATGACAGTCGAAGTCTGAATCTCCGGGATCTTGTGGCAGGAGGAGCCGGATCCAAGCGATATTAATGACAAGTGGAAGCTAGATCGCCACAAGAATGATGCAGGGGGGCGCTTATATGGAGCGTGGGGTCGAGCAACCAGGACGGTTAGGATCAGGAACATTGCGATCTAGTACTAGTGCCCGGCAAAGAACACGAATACTCTGGGCCGATATTATGGTCTATTATCTCAATAGCGTCAGGGAACTATATCCCGTTTAGCTCAGCTGGTAGAGCGCGTCACTAGTATCTTGAGTTCACAGCTCTTCCCTAATGACGAGGTCAGTCGTTCAAGTCGGCTAATGGGAATCAACGGTATCGTACCAACCTTTTTTCCCTCTTATACCCGTGCTGAGCACCAGGGACAGTTCGACTCGGAGTGCCTTGTTCCAGTTCAGCGCTCGCGGAAAATTCGCCTCAGGTCATGAATTCGGTCATGCATGATGCAGACATCGTCTCGACGAGCACGGAATGCGTGGCCTCGAAGCAGCGCGCTTGAATCGTCACGAGGCTGTCAGCCTCTCTTGTGCAAACACGAACAGACACTCCGAGCACTAGTCGCCAGCCTCCCGCCCTTCGTGTATAATGCCGTCCTTCTGTATATGCTTCATTTCCTTCGTTTTCTTCGCTTCCACCATCATAAGACCGGCCTTTGGAGGCGAAGTGACCGCCGGCGCCGGGGAACGCTTCGTAGGGACCGCGAGCGCGACCGCGGTACTTGTACGTGTCTTCTGTTTTGCCGCCGTCTATCTCACACAACCGTCTTGCATCTCCACGATGAACATCTCCATCTGCGCCTGTGGGGACGACAACGACCCACGCGAACCCCAAATATGATGTACAATTACACCCTCGACTGAGCGGGCACGGGACACACTATGACTTCGTACGTCCTCGTATCTTCCCTATATGCCTCAGTAACGACGGCGGTTCGTCTAGTTTATGCTTTTTTTACATGTTCACCAACCCGCCGCCGTCGGAAGACTTCCGCCTGGTCGCAGTCGCTCAAACCATCCTACGTTGCTCACCATCCGCCGCATGGCTCTAGAGGTCATCAGAGCCATGCGTGCATTCCGCGAAGCAAGCATATCCTTCTATGACTGGACGACGCTAGGGGGGCGTCAGCCGATACCTCGCTATTTCAAGTCTACGCTACCGTAACCAGCTCTCGCCTATCAGCCACGCCAATAGCGCATATATGAACGCCGTCCATCCTATTCGTCACATCCCAGGATAATCTGGCCCTCTCCCCCTACCGCTTCGTAGAACGTCAGTCAACGCACTGGGACGGCTGCATGGCGATCCACTCCTGCCGCCATCTCTCCCCTTCCCATGCCACGCCTCGACCCACGCTACGAGTCCTGCTTACCCTCGACATCTCAGTTTGCGCCGGACAGTAAACTTTGCGGAACCTTCCACACTGGCCACACCTATCAAACACGTTCCTTCGCTCCTTCTCCATCTCATGCCTTATGCACCAGCGCTCCCAACTCTCGCATCCTAGGCTCACGGAGATCTGAAATTGAAGACTTCTTTCCAAGAGAAGCCGAGACGACGGCTTACTATGACGATAGGCCCTTGAGTTGGGTGGGTTGGGTCAGCTGTCGACTTGGGAACTTCCGCATCTATTGCTTTACCATTCATCCTCCCACCTCTACACTTCGGACTGTATGATGGCCTTCACACCCATCGGAAGGCGCTCACAACCCTGGCGGCGACCGGTTCCCATCCCGCTGCGACTTTGTTCCTCACCGCAAGCTTCAACCCGCAAGTCCCGTTTAGCTCAGCTGGTAGAGCGCGTCACTAGTATTGCAAATGACGAGGTCAGTCGTTCAAGTCGGCTAATGGGAACTCAGGGAATCGACACACGATATTTTTTGCGATGAAACAAATAAGTTTGCAGGTATCCCCGTGCAATTGCAATTTTCCCCCACTATGCGCGCGCGCGTCCATGTGTCTCCGTCAAGTGATACTTACCCATGCACACATGCCTCCTTCTCAACAGTTTTCACGCGCGTGCGGGGTGCTCATGTGTGCTGGACCCCGTAGGTTTCATACGCGGTGTCCTGGGCAGTCACTCGTATCGGCAGAGTACCCACACCAATCAATAATTTAGACTTGGTGCGTTTCTACAGTCAACCACTGTGTATACACCCAAAACTAATCTGCACCGCGGCTGACCACCAGCTATAGCCAGCGTACACGATCCTCACGCACGCACGCACGCACCCACGCCCGGAGCCACATATGTGCACAATGCTGCGAACTTCCCCGCCGGTATGTTCGATCATACGTTCCATACCGTTGCTTACCATCTGACAACTAGCCAGATTCATAATATATGGGCCACCGTGCCCTTCACACACAATCCCGTTTAGCTCAGCTGGTAGAGCGCGTCACTAGTACTTTCCAAAGAGTCGAGTCTAATGACGAGGTCAGTCGTTCAAGTCGGCTAATGGGAACTATTCCCAGCCGCTATGGCTTTTTGCTTTTTCTTGTCGGTGGGTGGTGGGCCAGGCTGCTCAGTGCGTGCCTCCGAGAACGCAGCGTCGAACACTGAACCGCACTTATCCCTTTTATCCTGCACTCGCGTCCGAGCCGCGGGTTTTGATACTGGACAAGGGACCTAGTCTCCTCCATCTATGCCGTACCAAGCCTCTTCCAATTGTGAGCCGCCGCAGTCGTTCTGGCCAGCATGCGCAACAGCTACTCATAAGGCCCGTTCCGAATCTCGAAGCATCGAAGCATCGAAGTTTGGGACCAGAAACGATTCTGCCCGCTCCTGCGAAGTTTTACGGCTGTCGTCTCCCGCAAGTCTCCCGCCTCGGCGTTCGATATCTGCTCTTTGACCGTTTTCATTCCAACCGTCACTGGCACCGGCTTTCATCCCGCCTGCCACTTGCTACAAGGTTGCGCCTTATTCAACGGTGACACGGTACCTTTGCTACAAGCCCACTCCGCTGCGCTCGATGCTAGGCCGGGATAACCGAAGACCGAGATTCTGCCCCCCGCCATCCTGTCTTCTCTGGATTCTCCTGGCCCAGAATATGCCTGAAGGATCTGCGAGCAACGAATCATAGTCGACTTGGAGGGCTGGCGGGCGGCTGACATGCGTCTCGCGGGGAGACTGGCGACCGGCGGCAGGCTGGCGACCCGGAGTGTGCTGGTGACTGGGCGGCTGGCTGGTGGCTGGCGGGCAGCTGGCGGATGGCCGGAGACTGGCTGACTGCCGGTGGTGGCTAGCTGCCAGTGGCTGGCTGGCTGGCTGGCTGGCTGGCTGGCTGGCTGGCGGCTCGCAGCTCGCAGCTGGAAACTGGCCGCAGTCGACCGAGCATGCGGCTGAGATGCATCTCGATCGATGGCTACTTTGACCCTCTTCCGGGTGCGACTTAGACCCCGTCCCCCTCCCTCCTCTGCCACTAGTACTGAGGCCCCACACATGGATCCAAGCACACGTATCCGTCAAGCTTCGGTTAGAGCCGCGGGTACCGGGTACGGGCGCATTCTTCTAAAGAATCTGTGTCTGGGCGTTGGACGGTCGGCCTTTGGCAGCTGGCGACCGGAAGACGGCTGACTCGCTACGCCCGTGTAGCGGCGGTCACTGGTCGTCTCGCGCTCGCAGTACTAGTCTCCAGTGCGTGCCCGTGTCTACAGCGGGTCAGCACGATATGGCCGGCCGGCAAGAAGGGTCTGCGGCTGGCCGATCAATTGCGGGCTAGTTTTGTGCGGCCGGCTGGCGAGTAGTGGGGGCTGGCTGGCTGGCGAGCAGTGGGGGCCGGCTGGCTGGCGACGTGCGGCTGACATCTCGACGGCCACTGTCGCCCTCGTTCAGGCGGCTGGCAACTGGCGGCTGGGTGTTGGCCCACCTGGGACGGCTGACTGGCTGACTGGCGACTGGCGGCGACTGACTTTGGACGGCTGACTGGAAACGGTGGACGGCTACAGTGCTTTGCATATGTAAGTTGGGACGCAGTGGACGGCTGGCCGCGGCGCCAGCTCGCATTTCACAGAGCCCGCCCCGCCCGCATACACGCATACATCGCAGTAACCGCCTCCCCTCTAGAACTCCCTTTCCCTTCAAGTTTCCTTCCTTTCCTTCCTTTCCGGATCCATCCGTAGAACACCCTCCCTGCCCTTTCGAAGCAAAAGCAAAAAAATTTTGAATGTTGTCCTCCTCGAAATAGGGAGGTGGACAATGGCAACAACAACAACAACAACCCCCTCCTCGCGCCTGGCTGTCGCGCGAAAAAAAAAAAATTAGGATGCTCGACGCTTGTGATACGAGGCCGCTTCTCGAATCTCGAATCTCGACCCTCCGCTGCCACCTCCCAGCTGCGGTCCACTCTGCTCGACACACGCACGCATACACCTCTCCAGGACACTCAATCTCATCCATGAGCAACAGGCTACCCCTCGGGGACCGGTTGTCGCTTCTTGATTCTCACTTCCCAGTTCTGTGTAACCTCAGTATTGGATCCACTCCTAGTACACGTGGAGTGTACTAGTACTCTTATTTTAGGTTCAGCTTGGATACTCCAAGACGCGACAGATATTCAAGCCTTTGAAGAGCTGGGTATACTCGCCACGGGCTGCAGCACGTATGTGCATGGGTTGGGTTGGGTCGGGTCTCATCCTTGTCCTCGCGCTCGTTCTCGAGCACATATTTAACATTTTCGATGCTTTATTTGATGCTCGACGCAATGCTCGATGCTCGACTCGACACAGAGGTACACTCTGCCGCATCCTACGTGCGTATCAGCAGCCCACAGCTCCGTTCGAAGACGTTCGTCCCGAAACACCGACACCCAACACTCATCACTCAAGCTCAGCGTGCGCCCCGCTCTCTGATCTGCACCCCGCTCGCACCAGTGCGCCCTATCCTCCGTATCCTCTGAGCTCTCCTCTCATCCCGTTCCCGCTCGTACCGAAACACCGACACTCAGCACCCAGTACTCAGGCTCAGCGCCCCTGTCAATGCGCTCTACGCACGATGGCGATCCGCGATCCGCACCTCGCGAGCCCGAGCTCGCCGAGGCGGTAGGAGACGTGCCGTGGGGACGGAAGCGAGAGCGCGGGCGTCGAGCGGGGATGCTCGCGGCACGCGTCGAGAAGGAGATGAACGTCGAACGCATACGCGGCATCGAAATGGAGTCGCAAGCGTCGGGACAGGTCTGCAAGCGGGGGCGTCGGGAAGTGGATGAACGCGTACTGCTAGGCTAGGCGGCGGGCCCGGGCTGGGGATGACTCGGAATGCGCAGGTAGGTGTTGTGTTGTGTTGGAATGGGGATGCGGATGCGGATGTGGACCTAGGCGTCGAGATGGGGATGCGGGCGGGGGCGTCGAAGTGGATGCGGGTGGGGGCGTCGGAATGGGGATGCGAGCATAAGTATCAGAATATTTGGGGATGCGAGTGCACTCGGCGATCGAGCGAGTGCGTGCGTGCCAAGGTTCGTGCGGTCGTTTGGTGCCGGTACGAGAAGGGTCTTGGTCGATCGGGTGTCGAGGGTCGATCGGGCTTGGGAAGGTGCCGAAGGCGAGGTGTATGTGCAGGTTTGGAGTTCTATTACATTGGGTTCTGCCTGAGAATCTGCGTGCGTCGGTCGTACTTGCTCCGTGCCCCAAGTCAAAGACTCACCAACTCGGCGTTCACAACCCCACCGGCGCATCCCAGGTTGCCTGTCGTCCCTCCTCCACCCATCTCCCATCACACATCGCACCGCCGCCAACACATCCCCATCCACGCTCATGCCAGACGCAAGCGCGACGCGCGCGCCCCAGCTTATTATAAGCTTTGCCCATCCAATCGCCTTGCACCTATCAAACAGTATGCATGGGTCGAAACCAGGGCCCCGCGTACGTACGTACATACGTGTCATGCAGATCTAGACCGCCCATATATACTTATGCCTACACACTCGCGTGCATGTACATATGGATATGTGGCCACGGATCCCTGCGTTGTCTGCGTCCGCTTGTTGCCGGATCTCCGAACGGCCGTCGCTCGCTCGGGCGTAAGTAGATCTATCTTCGCGTCGTACCCTGATTATACTGATAATTAATTGTAATGCTCGTCGATCGAGGTGTTTAATTAGGGTTGCGGTCGTAGATGTGCGGCCGAAGACGATCGGAGGCGGGCGCTGAGAGCGAGAGGCGCGACATGCAGTACTTGGGGAGGAATCTAGTATCGAGGTGGGCGAGCAGAGGACTTGGACTCACAACGCAAATATATGCGTCACCCGTATCGCATATAGCCAGGAGCGAGACTCACCTCGAATACAGCAGCGCCGGCGGGACCCAAATATTGCAGACACGACGCAACCTGTCGGAAAACTTAAATTAGCATTATCATAGAAACCCATAATCATCGATATGATAATGACATGATAAGAGGCCTCGGATCATTACCATTACATGACCATGCAATCGAAATGATAATGGCCTATGGCAATGTAATTGCTTAATGGTAACGTATGATCATGAGATTAGATAAGATACCCCGCACCAATCTGCCCCGTGCCAAAGCCCAGCGCATTTTTCTCCTCCACCTCAGCTTCTCCCGCACAGCATCAAGGTTGAAGTCGATTGCGAACCTTCGGTATCCGCCCCGCTGAGTGTACTTTGGGCGCAAGCATTGCAATGCACGAGTATAGCTGCCAAAGAGCTTTTAGATGGTCAGATTTAGCAAAGAATCGGGAGCTTGCGCACGACACGCAAGATGTTCGGCTCGCGTAGCATGATCCTCATTGACGTGTATGTAACGAGTGAAGGAACGACATAGCCGCCACCCAGGGCGCGCTCAGTATCCCTCGTTCGGGCTGAGATTAGCCGCTGTCTTTCTCGCGCTCGAAGAGATTCCGCTAAGTGGCGCGCCTCTCGCGCACCTATCAGGTCTCATTTCTCGTATGTACCCACCACTCCAATCTCGTGTACAATATTTCAGCTGAGATCTGCTTCATATTGTCCCAGGAACACAGGATGTGGACACACAGTTGTGATGCAGCCCGCTCCGTTATGCTGTACTATTCGAGAGCCTTTCGGGCGAGACTGAAAAGTATTCCATAAGTGCGAAAAAGCGTCATATGGCCATGTTACTTTCTGTGTCTTATACAGCTAGCTGGCCTAGTGGTAATTATGCTCCGTACACTGTGGGCAACGTTAGGCATATCCGGCAGAAATAGTTTGAATTAAGTGAGAAATAATTACTATTTTCTTCAACATTTTTTCATCAGATATATTGAGATATAATTTCAAATATTACCACCCCTCATAACTACGGAAAAAGGCTTGACTAAATTCAAAATTTTATCAAACTATATGCTTCGAAAAAAATCACGACGCCGACACGACACGACGCCGACAAACGACTTCGCGAGTCCGCGAATCGGCTGTCGTGTCTGTTGCGATTGCAGACACGCGACTCACGACCGACATTTGAGAGTCGCATCCGACTCGTACAAATTGCGCCCGAATCACGAGCGACGTCACTCACTCACAATGGACCATCCATTCGTCCATAGTGCATTAGATAATATTACACATTGGCACTATGAGTAAATGTTCTCAAATAGAGCACGCATTTTCACACCGATGAAGGTCCCGAAGCCACCACTACACGTGCTGACGGCCAGTGCCAGTCCCGGCACGACGAATACCTGCAGTGGAGTGCGGCGTCGTGGATGTGCATTGTAGGGCAGAGGGAGCAGGCACAAGCATAAGTGATACGATGGTTTTGAGTGCTGCAGGCACTCGCGCTGGCTGTTCGTCAGCAGGCGTGCGCCAATCGCACCGTGGGCGGCGATAGTGGCTATAGTAGCCTGCGTGCATTTGATCAGTACGTAGTTACAGAGAGGAAGAGAAAGACGACACACGAAGCCCAGTCTTCTTGAACCTGCGAGATGAGCGTGTCCGGCATCGGGAGGAAGGGCCAATTCGGGAGCATCATGGGCGGCGTCGAGGCCACGCGGAACAGTGTCAAGAGCGCGCACATACACAAACGTGCGCGGCGCCTGCGCTCGCGCGCGCAGAGCCGCACGGGGGTCGAGAGTCGACAATGACATACATAAATCACCTGCGCATATACTCCGCCTCCTCGAACTTCCACAGCTTGCCCTCATTCATAGAGTCACAGTGATTCGCCATCCGCAAGCAAGGCCTGGAATTTCTAGAGGTCCTTCGAGGGCGCAAAGTTGAGACGTGCGTCATGCGGTACTTGTGCTCGCTCGCTTGCTTGTGCGACGTGGAACAGCTCGTTTTCGGGGAACGGAAAGCCTTCGCCAGCAGCGGAGCCACGAGTGTCGTGCCTGGTGTCGATACATGATGCAGCCTCGCTCGATGTCACAGAGGGAGTTGTGGACGGCGGCACTCGGGGCGCATGACGGACATGGATGCGCCTCTTGGTGCTCGAGCCCACGAGCAGTGTGGGGACACGCAGCTGTTCATACTAGTCCGAGGACGCGTGTTCACACTGCCGGCTATGATCGAAGGGTAACCTACCTAGCCGGCCAGGGGAAGAAGGCCTGCGAAAGCGGACGCGGCCATTGGAATTGGGGGTGCGCGAGGGTAGAAGGGACGTGTAGGAGCAGGACAACGACGCTCTTACCGAATGAGGAGATGGGCGACGACCAAACGGGCACGTATGCGGAAGCAGAGGTCTCGTGTGACGAAAGGCGACCGGTGCTGCTTCGGATAGCGTTTGAAATTGTTGAAACGGTGCAGGTACGGCGCGAGCGGTATGTAAAGGGGCCACTGGGATGAGGACGACGCGCTGTTGCTTGCGGGACTTGTATCAACGTCGAGCTCCATGCGGAGCCCCGTTCCGAGCTCTATGTCGTCAGAGTTGAGGGAACCCTGCGAGTGCAAGTATGGTGCTGCAGCAGGAAGTGGGCTAGTGGCTTCCATTGAGGCGAAGAAAGGGAGGAAGGAAGGAAAAAGTGTGAAGTTGTGACGCGTGACTCGTCACCCAACTCATGCGCACAGATCTAGACGGCTATGGCATTTCATGATTAAATCTACCTTCAAATATGTACAGGCTATGAATTATCTACGACACCAGTTAAGGCCCAAGATCGCATGCACTCGAAAGCGCAAGCACCTGCTGAGAGTTTGTGCGCTGAGCGACACCCATAGCATTGCGAGAACTGGTGCCCGTGCTATGGCCTTGCGGGGGCTCATTATACTCGATCACGGCGAGATGTCAGCCAAATTCGTTACATACTGTCCTTTCACAGCCCTCACCGTACTGTCCATAGCTGGACATACTACCTTTGCGTGCATGCGCGGCAGGAAACCATTTCAGCTGGATATTGCTTGCGCACCCAGTGTTGGCTGCGGTCACGCTCGTGATCGCGCGGACGGCTGTTTTGAATGCGCACCGTCGACGCAGGTAGCGAGAGTGCCATGTTTGTGCGAGGCGTAGACTTGAGGCGGTCCGACTCCACAACGCGGAAGACACTACTGCAATGAACGTGCGAGCCCAGTACCGCCAGCACATGCCACCCGGTACGTATGCCGCTGCTACTGAACGATGTCAGCAAAGCAGCCCTATACCAAACATCTGATTGGGAAACCTATCGGCGTGCAATCGTTATTGTCGTGGGCCACACCGCCTACGCGATATCCGCTTTTCGACGGCGCACCGATTTCACCTGCTGCCTCGCACTTTCTGACACCTTACGATGCGCATCGCCGGCGGTCGTTATAACGCCCTTGTTGCGTACGTGCAGTGCGTCGATTTCAAACCTGAGGAGCCGCGAGCCGCATGGATCCCGGCTGGCTGGCTGGTGTGCAGTATTGAGTGTGCTAACGTCATCCACAGATGAGGCAGGCGATTCCAGCGGCGGCACAAACAGCTCTTGCATATATGGGTCGATTCGAATAAGTAGTGGAAAATAATTGCGATGAGCGGATGATAAGAAGTTTGTTGTGTCAAATTTACGAGTCTGTACACACCACGAGTTTTCGTTCTTTCTTTCTTTGGTTATGATCCCTCCTCACGGGGACGGCCGAACGTTCGGACTTGGACAAGCGGCATCACAGATGCATGGCGGAGCGTGCTGAATCGGATGGGGGAACCAGGGAGACAAAGCCTCGACGACTGCGGCGCCGCCATCCTCTCGCCACTGATTTCGCCCGTCAGTACTTCAGTTCTCAGGTGCATGCAATCACTATTCCCTTATCTGTTATGCTGGATGTGTCTCGTCGAGGCCACGTATATTTCCCATTATCCTCGGTCTGCAC
The DNA here is from genome assembly GCA_002286715.1 of Dentipellis sp. KUC8613. NCBI lineage: Eukaryota > Fungi > Basidiomycota > Agaricomycetes > Russulales > Hericiaceae > Dentipellis > Dentipellis sp. KUC8613. The sequence goes on along the minus strand of NSJX01000057.1, from coordinate 137,326 downwards.
GCCGCCGCCGAACGGACCGTATCTTCGCGAAGGCCTCAGCACTTCTTGGTTCTGTCAAGGGCGGTCAGAGACGCGTACGCGCACGACTCTTGCAGGTAATTCCGGTTTGCTGCATTCGCTAAGAATGAAGCATAATGGACAAAATAGTGAGCGACGAATGTCGAATGTGCGATTGAACTGATGATTGACTTTCCTGTTACCCCGAGAGGCTTTCAATACCATACGCAGAAGCTTTTCGGCCAGGGACACAGCCGTTCCGGACGAAGAGATTATCCGCCGGGACGAGTAGCATATGGAAACAAAGATGGGGACCAGCTGCGTTCTCCTATACACGCCGGCGATGCTCTACTCAAGGGGAGTCGCGTCTTCGTCTGATTCGCAGTCATAGTCGTGGCAGTCGCAGTTGTAGCTGATGCGTGAAAGAGGCCGACCTAGCCGCCACTAAGATCGCGAAGAAGAATCGTCCGGTGCTGGGAAAGGAGGTTTACGTCGGCGTTGAGAAGCCCGATGCGTGTGGGTGTCGAAGTTGGAAGGGAAGGGTAACATGAGACGATGGTGAGAATTTCAGCGACTGTTCGGAGGACTTCAAGTCAGCACAGCGACATAGAAGAAGACAAGTTGAATCTATACCAGATTAGTACTTGCTCTGTTACTCACCTGCTTTTAGACAATTTGTGAGTAGGCCTTTGCAGCCGCGCGGCGATGATGATGGTGAAGGGTAGGGCTACATTCTGTAAGCGGGCGCGCGGCGGGCCGGTGGCTCGAGCCCTTCTTACGCACGGAACAAAGCGATAATCTTCTGTCTATCTTTCGTCGCTCCTAGCATATCTCAAGTATACATATTGATATATGGATAAAGCGAGTCCGTGAGCATTGTCACTAAATTGACCGTTTAGCTTCTCCAGACCACCTCAAGTTCCGTCGTTCTTCGCGCAAGAGACTGCTCCGCATAGCAATTCTACGGTATGTACTCCTGCTCGTCAATGTAGGCTCTCCCGCCATCTAGTAATCGTGTTCGAGATCCCACTGCGAAATCGCTTTTCTGGTCGAAACAACGATAGAGGGAAGACTTCGACGCATTTGCGAAGTGTTGGCGGAAGGAAGAAGACACAGTCGTCGCGAGTTAATAACTACACGTAACAGGTAAGTAAGGGTCTCATTTACGACAGACTTGTGCTTACAATTCCTGGTATTCTACACTCTGCCACCCTCGGCGACCACGGCGCATAACTCGAAAGACCTTGCAAAGCGTGCGCCGTCTCTTGACCTTGACTTAGCCAGTGCGGATGTACAGAACCCAGCGCTGTTGCGAATGCGTCCTCAAAGGACCCTGCGCCACTTCCAGCGCATCGTTGGACGCAGGCCAACGGATGATAGGGCTAGACCATGCACACGAGGTGAGTAAGAAAGTCACTTTGCCGACTTTCTGTACTTACCACTCCAAACTTGTCAACAGCGAGCCACTCATGCACTCCCACTTCCTGTGATGGGGCATGGATGTTGCGAACTTTTTGTGTGCACACAGCGTGTCGCAGCTGCCAGTCGCACTCGACACCATCCCGCATTCCCTGCTTGATGTGACACGACGTGCAACGCTGCTTGGACTCGCAAGGCCACCGTGAACTTCAAGTCAGGTAGGCAGACATGCAGAACACGGCGGCCCCACGGCTCGAGTATGACCTGCGCAAATAAGTGCATAAAAGCCGCTCGTAAGTGGAGGATGATGACAAGTATTCGTAGAGTATCTCTTTGCATTAGCTTATACATGTATGGGTACAAATCTTAAGAAGGGAGATACCTGTGGACGTAGTACGCTGCTCGGCGTCCTGATAGTAAGGCCGTGGTGTCACTGCGCAGCCAAGAATAAGAGGGCGGGACCAAGTGCAATGACATTAGTAGAGGGAGTGTACTCTCATCTTCACTCAGAATCGAGTGGGTGGCAGAAGTCTGTGTTGTGAGCATTTGGGTTCGCAGACGAACCTAGTTTTGCGAATTGTGCACATGAGCGAAAGCGTGTGTTTCGGGGCGGGAAGATCCTGGTATGCGGTAAGCAGCGTTGCATCGGACGAGAGGGTGACATGGCTCGGTTACCCATCGAGGACAAAGCCATGTGCTGCGGATTAAATGATGCTGCTTTTTCTGTGAGCGTACACCCGTCGGCAAGAATTGACGTGCGCACCGAGCTATCGTATCACGAAGCCGGCGCCGTCAAGGGAGGTAATGTGCTTGAAGTCGCTGAAATATTCTTAGAATTGAGCGGCGGCAGGCGTAGGCGGTCTGTGAATGTTGCATGTGCCAGTATACTGTGACCCTCAGCTGCTGGGTTGCGCGCATGGTCGTTTTGGCGTGAGACACGGGCCGGAGGATGCCACACGCAGCGGGACATCTTCAGTTAGTCAAACACGATGCCAGGGTCCGTGAAGAGTGGAAACTCGCCGAGAAAGCACTCTAACTTGAGGACGAGTGGGCTAGGCTGGCGACGGGTGTGCCTCCGAAACATTATCTTGTAATGGCTGGCCTGCCTTCGAAATGTTGCTCTGGGCACAGGTCGCACCTTTCGAGGTTAGGGCGCTTGGCCAGAAAATATGTTGGAGATGAAGATAGGCGAGCCGCGCAAATCGTTCCGTGTTAGTTTGTGGTAACAGAATGACTGCGGCAATTACAGGCGTACCAGGGCATTTTAAAGAATTCTATGCGGATTTACTTGAATGCTGGGCTTCGAAGTTGATTCCGGTGGTCTATAACCGTGTAACCGAGGCGCTCGTGACCGATGCCTGTCCGACAGGTCGGCGCCTCACCCTAGCGGACGTCGGCCTTCTCTCCCTCCTAGTGAGCTCCTCCCTCCAAGTCAGCTCCTCCTTCCATAGGCATTCGAACGCGTCTTTCGCCTACATTTATCATTCTGCGACCTACTTCAGCGTTGAATCTTCCATGGTGCGCATATTTGTTGTCTCGTTGCCCATATAGATTACTCACCGCTCCTCCAATCGCCGTTGCAGGACCCGATTGAGCAACCGGAGAACGTTAACACTGCAGGGCAAAATGGGGAGGATGGGATGGTGCGTGTGTGATTGTTGACAATGAAGGAGCATGTACTCACATTTCCGTGCGCTCGCCGCAGGCAGTCGACCCGCCTGCTGACCTCGAGGTCCGTCTCGGTATTCCAGCTATACGAAGTGCTGTACTCACCCTTCTCTTCGGCGCGATGGCTGTTCTCTACACCAGTGTGAGCCGCCGATGCTGTTCGGAGACCCAATGGATGTCGACGAAGTATTCATGGATGTCGACTGTGACGTCGAGCACGGTGAGAACGGGAATGGAGTACCAATGGACGTCGATGAGGTGCGTCCGAAACTTGTGTAATTACTTCCGGACCTCGCTCACAATTATCTACTTTCACTCTGAATTTGATAGGTCTTCGTGCACAGCGCCGAGCGCGGGGAAGCAGTGCCGATGGAGGTTGATGAGGTGCGTACTCCAATTTTACAGTCACTTCCAAACCGCACTGACTTGCGTGATATCTGCCTGCCTGGTGTTTGAAAGGTCTTTGGGGGCAACGAGGGTGCTGGCGAATCCGCTGCCGGCGTACAGCGCGGTGCAGACGGTCGGGGGCTAGTGGTGTTCAACTGTGTAAGTCCTGTCTAACGATCCCGTCGAGTCTATATGATGCTGAACTCACCACAGGCCTTCGAAATCCACATCCACATCCACCGAGGTTGAGTCCTCGTGAATCACGGAATTGCTTATGGTGACCAGGCTGCCGACCTCGCGTTCTCCGACAACGTCTCGCAATTTCTTGTTTGTTTGTCTTGCTATCGTCCATATGCTTTCTTGTTTTCGCATGTAATAGTAGCGCACTGCAGGTATTAAGGAACATATTCGTGATAAACTCATGCGGGCACATGTTATAACTTACTGTGCTGCTTCTTTACAAGTATGCCTGTCTACACAACTTGGGGACCTAGAAAGAAATTTTACTCGTGTGAGCCTCGGAAATGGGCACAGTAGTGGAAACATTGACTTACAATTGAAGTCTGTACAGTGCCCAGTTCGCCTTCAAGTCCATATCTTCACAAGAACAAAAGGACCGTGTATCAACACCCGTCTGGGCTGGATTCGAACTGCAGATGGCAATCAAAAAGGTTGATTAGCGTGGTGCTCAACGGACACCAGCGATCACTATCTCTACATCATCGCCACATTCGCGGGACTGCGAACAACGCCCAGCGTATCGCCGCCATCGGCGATGTCCGCCTACGACCTTGCCAGCGGCCAGAAAGTCTACTGACTGCTGACGCACGGCAGGTTGTATTGCGCGAGATCACGTTGGCCACCGGCACAGAGGACGTACGTTGCGATGGATGGAGGAGTTGATGAGCAAGAATCGTAAGCGAGGTACTATAGTCGGAAAAGAGCGCGAAAATCGTGCTATGGTTGAGGAAGGGCGAGTCGGTCATGCTCACGTCCGAGGTACGCAGCACGAACGACCGAAATGCAAACGATCCCTCGACCGCGACGATGCGGTAACGTGGTTGACGAGGGCGTCGCCGCGAAGGCCCAGCGTCGAAGGCGCGCTTAGCCGTCCATTTCGTGTCTACGCTGCGAATTGCGAGAGCACCGCGCTGCAGACATTCGGGAAAGCGTGTCCCCGGGGCAAGAGCGTCCGACATCTGGATTGCCTCCTTCGGCCCATTCACGACGTACGAAACAGCGTAAAAGGGGCACCCAAGCCTTCAGCTTGACGAGTGTACGGCGCGCGTACAGCCGGAAGCGCATACGACGAGTCTCCGTCCACGGAGGTGGCCTTGCCGTTTGGCAATGTTGCATGTAACAGCTGCGCTGGACTCGCTGGGGACCTGCCATCGCAGCCGCCGTGTCCAGCAGGCAGCGGGCCGCACGGGCCGACAAACCCAGGGCCGTGGGAACTGAAAATGAACAGACTCGAAGTCCATGCTCTCCCAGTGGTGCGCACAGAAAAAGCAGTTTCGGACTGCAGTTGGATCACCGGGTTATCGAGAGGCTGTAGATATCCCAGGCTGGTATGCAGATTCTGGGACGTGGGTCATGACTGAGCGAGCGAGCTCGGCTCTTTATGCGGTCGTGGCCTATGCCCGTGGTTCTGTAGAGGGCGTCAGGTGTGTGTTATGAGCAGATAGAAGTAATGGGGGAGACGTAGAGCCCGTCGTGTCGTTAGCAGAAAGTCTGTGGTTCGTGCTAATGCTGTAGTTGAGGGTGCTGCTAAGGTTGGTCTTGACAGTGGTATCTATCCCTCAGTATCATCTGTAGACCATAGCTTCTATCCTGATTGAGAAGAGAATGGGCTCACCGAAATCAGCGGGTCCTACTCTGATCCATCGAAGATCTTCGATGCTCGACAACAGTGGAAGATAGGATTTGCCGTCATGGCGCATCGCCCTGACCACTTAGGATGTCGATGCATCCTTTTTTCGCCTCCAGCTCTTCCTTTGTACCAAGGACGGGTTCAGACCTGGAGAACAGGACAAGCGATCTCGAAAGTGCCAGCATGACGGGGCTTACCAGAAGACATCGCCAGACAGTGGACCGCCTCGAAAACTAGGAGTGAGATGGACTTGCGGTATAGGCCGGCTACACTGTCTGTCCCAGTGTGCAGAAGATGTTTCTCATTGCCGGACAGTCCGGGCAAAGAATGAACTTGGGAGAGACACCCAAGGATCCTGGAACTGGTGACCGAGTAAGTAGCGACGGACAAGTGGCAGAGTGATGTGGCCGGCCCGCCGCGGCCGTGCGATAGTCAAATATCGCTTCCTTCCAATTATACGAGCCTATTCAGATCTGGGCATCGGGACATGGAGTTGGTCTTCTTCAAGTCCCATATCGCTAGGTTCCTCTTCTACTTACCACCCGCGAGAAAATGTTTCTATCGCAATCTAGTATCTTCTTTTTCTTCTGTTCTCTCGCCCTTGTCTTTGTTTTCGTACGGTCCATAATACTCCATATGCATATCTCGGGATGGTATCTGACGGCCAGCCAAATAATGAGTGAGCGCACGGCTTCAAGCTTCAAGCTTCAATGACAGAATTTGCAGATTTGTGGATGTGCGCGACACATCAAAAGCATAGGTATCTCTCGTACATGTTTTCCTGCCCCGGTGACCATGGTTAAGTTCACGTGAACGCAGAGCAGGCGCTTCTGAATCAGGTAGTAGTCCAGGATTTGGCGAATAAAGCCCACCCTGGCGCGAGTGTTGAACATGCTCAATCCTTTCGCTTCGACGCACGATGAAAGCCCGAGATCAGAAGCGAAGACGGAAGGAATATTCCGGCGCCATCTCATTGAAGAACAGCAAGAATATGATTATTGGTGAGAGAAGTCGGGAGACAATGTACATTCACTCTGTTCCGTCAATTAATCGCTTTCGCAGCTTTGCGTTAACTGCAATTCCTAGTTTCTCCACTATCAGACTTGCCGCAGCCAATTCAGGTATTTGCATCTGCGACAAGACATCAGATGTAAGCATATCGTAGGCCTGGCGGAGTGCGTTTAAAGGCGTTAAGCTTGAGTATGCCTGCGTAAGCGGCCTTTCCGCTGTGAGGGGAAGTTCGCTCTTGTCGCAGCTTTCATATCCTCGCAGTGGAGACGACGTAGGTGTAGATAACGATGGACGGGCTGGATATATCGTCAAGGGCTTCGACGAGTCACCTTGCATTTCTAGAATATAAACAATGTGCTGTTGGAAAAGGCTGTATGTGAGACTTACCGGAGATGGTGGGGAGATCAGGCGCAATGTAACTTGCACCAGGTGTCTCAGGAACTGTACGATGTGTCAGAGTGTCCCAACGCTGAATAAGATGCGACGTGCCGATCTCTTCCGTGGAAGGCTCCCTCATTTCAGTTATCTGTAGAGCTCCTAGATCGGTTTCCCGGATACTGCTGTCTTCCGTGCGCAGTGCTGGGCATTCCTCCTTCTGTTTGACCTTCCCCGTGGCCAAGGTATTTCTTTGCATTTTGTTCGCCGTCGCATACCGCCGGTAGACTGATTTATATGTTTCCACTTCAACACAGTCAAAAATCACCTTCCTCGGGGTGTCACTCCTACGGGTTGCACCTCGTTGGGCAGGGACAGGTGTGTCATCCAATTTGCGCTTTTTGGACACTGGCAAAGCATCTGCTAATGGAGAAGATGATCGACTTCTCAACGAGAAAGACCTGTTACGCTTTCCCAAAATACCCTGATGTCCTGCACCAGATCTTTCTCCAGTCGACCGCATAGACAGACTGACCGACCCGACCTCCTGCATCAAGAGCGAAAATTTAGCATCAAGCAAGTCATTGGATAGTAATGACTGACGTGGCCCAGTGAAATACTTTGCGACTGTGATTGTAGGCCGGATTCTGCTAATCCCGGGAGTAGTTCGCCTCCATAAGTTTCGGAGCAGCACCTCGCGCAGAACAGCAGCTCCTTGGGATAGTCATGCGCCGGTCGTCCATGACGCAAGAATATATCCTCAAAGAACTCCATGAAGGCGATGGGGCCTAGAGCAGGCGATGGTACGCGATTGAAGACGGACACCAAGAGAGGTGTCGCCGCAAACAAGATAGACATTGACGGCGTAGAGTCTTTCAGGCGGAGAAGTATGGATTTGTAGAGAGGCATGATCTCAAGGGGCTAGATGAGCTTCGAGAAATACCACCGTTATGAAAAGAATGACTCACGATTGTATTGAAATCCTCTACAGACGCTATGGCTTGAGCGTCGCTGAACCACAGGCATAAACTTTTCTCGAGACAGTCCAAAAGCGATATCAGAAGTGAATGCGGAGTAGAACGGACTTGGTGATGAAGCATGCCCAGCAACTTCAGGGACAGCAATGTGTGTTCTGAAGATGGGTAGGATGCGACCAAGGTAGCATCCACGAAAGAAAATGCACCGCAGGGGAATGGGCACGTGTCTTCTTGCGTGACAACGCAGACCAGAGATATCGCGAAATTGACCCGACGGTGGAGAGACAGTCTATCAATGTATCTGAGTATAGTACATATTACGTAGCGTCTCAAGTGTTGTTTATACCTTAGCTCATCACTCATGAGACATTGACTGACGCACTCAACAACGGAGACGGCGTCGGCGGGCGAAGATTGGCGCATCACGCCACGTTCCAGAACTGCCTGCCACAATTCGACCTCTGCATCTGAAAGGGGCCAGTAGCTACAAAGCATTCCATTAGCGATACAATCCCAGATGATATATGCGAATTCTCACCTGAAAGGCATGACGAGAAAGGACACTGTGTCTGCTCGCCCCTTCTGGTCGTTACTCGTGCCCCAAACTGAGGCTAATGCCGCCCACAGTTGCCTACGCAGCTCCTTCACGCTCTTTATGTGATTTCCTGAGGATGGTTCCTTCGACATACTGCATGGCGATGCTACTATCAGCAAACCGGTACATAGAGCTCTCCAGCTGCTTTTGACAAGGTCGTCTGCCGGATCAAAAGAGAAATTCAATAAGGGCGGAATAATGGCAAGTGCGACTGCACGCAGGTCAGTGCTGAGAAAGCACTCTGTCACGGCGTCCCATAGCTGCTTCATGATATGCAATGACTGCCACTGGCCGGAAATGCGCGCGTTTCTGGTAGAGTTCCCTTGATGTGTGCTTGGGAGAAATCGCAGAATTATTGATGCCACATCTAAATAAAACGCGGGAGGCTGGCTATCGACTTCGGATTGAAGCTTTGCGGAAACAAGGACTTTCCATGAAAGAAGAAGTTTCCCCTATGTGGGAGACTTCAGGATCATTCCGACGTTCAAAAGTGTGCGCAGAGTACCCACGTCTATCATAGTTGATGTATTAGACTCGCGCTGACAATGGACAGCCATGGCCCAACATGCCGCGAGGGTGTCCCAGCAAGTAGCAACTTCCACCGGAGAGAGTTGCCTGACATCCTTAAGCCCATCATCAGAAGTTGATCGCAAGACTTCCGAGAGTTGGTTCTCATCGAGGGACAGCATCGTCCCGTCAAGAAGAGCCAACAGGAGAGACTTGCCCGGATTTCCTGCCTCGACATCGAGAGGTTCGAGATCGAACCTTATGAAGAGCCTGGTAAAGGCCTCGATACCGGCGCTCTGAAGATCCCTGTCCTGATGCTGAAGCATGTCTTCGACGATGGAGATGGCCTTCAAGATGCTCCACGAGCCAGAGTGCTGGCCAAAATCGCTGCCAAAATCGGGAGGCGAGGACCCAAGAAGAGTGCGCAATAGTGCGATTCCGAGGCCGTGACCCAGTTCCTGCTTGACGACCCCCAATGCCCCCTCTACCTTGCCCTCCAAATCAGATCGAGCCCCAGCCATCATATCTTCGTCGAGTCTCCCCTTGAGATAACCAAATGTCCATATGAAGCACCGCCAGCTGTGTGGATGCAGGTCGCGAATTGGATGCGAGTGATTCAGTACTCCTCCCGCCGTCTCGAAACAAAGTTGGACAGCGCATGGACGGTAGAAAATTGATTGCCCGTGAAGAACAGCCAGGCAAGTGACGACCGTCAGTGCCCAGACCGCACCTTGACCAATTTGATAAGGATTAGCTGCGCGCAGCGCATCACCGAGAAGTTTGGGTAAACCCTCGTAAATGAAATGGTCCGAGGTCGGAGAAGTCTGGACCTCAAGAAAGGATTGTACGTGTCCCGCGACAGACTGTTTCAGCAGATAGGACGATGGATTAGGTGCGAGTTTAACGATTAGAGAGCAATACTGTGATAGGGTGCGAGTTGCTTGATGCCGCAGCCGTGGAGGCGGTGCAGTTATGTGAAACAAAACAGATGGAAGTACTTTACACAAAGGGTGCAAAAATATATCAGCATGACTTGCGAGGAGGCCAGCCGCGATCTGAAACAACAATAAGTATGCAAACGAGCAACTGTCGCTTAACGGGCACACCTCAAGGGCATCGATGATCAAATCAGTTGCAGTGATAGATGAGAGCAGATCGATGATGCGGTGCAGAGCTTCGGCTAGGTCGTTCGCCCTATGGCAGATTAAACTTCTCGGGAGTGATTGAGCTCGAAGCACGCAAGTACTGAGCGCATACGTTTTTGATCCATTGAACGACGGTAGAATGGGCGTCTTGAGAATGGTGATAACGATATCCAGAAGCTTAAGGATGTCATCATCTGCACACGATTAAGTTCGTGAACTAGAGCGCAGGGACGGCACCACACACCTGGGAGTATGTCGCATATGGCAATGCTCTGGAAAAGTTGCGCCAATGCCCGCAGGGCAAAGTGACAGATGGTAGACGAGTCTTTTGCATAACGAGCGGCCACAGAGGATTCTTCTGGCTCAGACCTCGAGGGATCTGTTGAGGTGCCGAAGTTCCGTGAGAGTCCCAAAGGCAGGCTGAGAGCCCGAGATATGTCCCGCGTCAGGACTGCAGAGACTGCTTCATGATCATTCTTGAAAAATTGAAGAGCTGGAGGACAGTGGGCTGCGGAAGATGCCAATTGGTCGGCGGAGGCACGAAGCCTTAGATATATAGTGTTGTACGCCTCCATGATGTCATGCGGAGATAGGTACTCGTGTGCTGAGTCGTCCAGCGAGAAGAACAGAGTATCAAAGGGATCATAAAGGTAATTAGGATCCTGAAGTGCATCCGGAGGGAATGCTTGCATGGTGTAGGCAATGGGGGGTTTGTTGTGTTCAACCGAGAGACCGAAAAGAGGGCAGGCAGTCCTCGTGGGTTGAACGAGTACTTAGCGTTGCGTCGCACTCGGCAAGTCCCGGGCCCGGCCACGAGTTCCAACTGCACCCAACAGAGTCAAGCAGATCTATTATACAGTACTGTGACACATTGAAGAAGATTGTGGTGCAGGCTAGACAAACCGATGCATGTATCACATCAATATGGACGCATGATAGCTTGTAGAGGGCCCGTGCTCCTGATCCTGTCGAAACCATCTCAAGGCATCGCATGGCCGAGAGGACCGTTGCTGCAGGATCTCATTCGTCAGGAAAGTCTATGCATTTTGCAAAAGTCAATACTCAGCTTGCTGTGATTGACGGGATCGGGTGTACGAATCGAGAGCATCCTTGACTGATGTGAGTGACAGCAGGCTTATTCGAAGCTACAGAATGCAGACGTCGAATGGCGTGAGTGTAACAGAAGTGCGATTCAGCTAGATTTACCACTGTCGTGGAATAGACCTCTTTGAACCTCCGTCGAGAGGCATCCATTGTAGTTCTGATTTTGGCCAGCCATTCCTCCTAAAGCCATAGCTGCTGAGGGTTCTGATTTAGCCACTACACTATGCGAGGGTGTATTCGCAGATGGATTCCCCGTGACCTGAGCTTCACTATCCATCTTCGAAGCATTAGGAACTACACTTGAGGACTAAAAAGGCAAGACGTCCAAGCAACGTACCCACACGCACCCCCCAAAAACAAAGCGACCCTGAGTGTCCACCTTCGGATTCCTGCACCGCGTCTCAGAAGGCGTCGTGGAGGAAGCTGAACCACCGCCGAGACCTGTGCCTGGGAAAAACATCTAAAGGTTGTCGAGGAGAAGAACCTACAAGCAACGCAGTGGTCCAACGTCATGACTTGCTATAATTAGGCCAGCAAACCGAAAGTTACGTCTGTAGACCGGTAGTCAACTATCACAAGATCGTCGTTGCGAAAGGAAGGCTCTATAGCACTCACCGACTAGTAAAGCTCCTGGCAGAATATGGCCGATTGTCTTGCCGGGAGAAAGGTGCATGCACTCCGGGAATGCCAGGATAGAGATTAGAGGCCCCGAAGAAAATACTGTTTCCGTACGTAGCACAAAGTTGTTGCCCAGTCTTACACGGGAAAATCCAGTCAAGATCGGACAGGCATCGGGAAATCTGAGATTGAGAGGGGCGAACGTGAGTCACAGTCGGGGTAGAGTCGGTGGCGTGACAGCCGATAGATTCGGGTGGACGCGGCGGACTAGATTAGATTGCGACGAGACTGCACTTTTTGTATCTAGTTTCGTGATGTACGAAGCCCTGCTATACCCAAAGTCGTCTTCAGACGTCAACATTGTTGTCGAAGGGAACTCAAACGAGCAATCACTACAACTAGCTATAGCTTCACAAACACAATAGAGTGGTTGCTCGATGAAACTCAGCCCCTGCGGCCGCAGTCATGATCAGGCCTCGACATCATGATTCTAACCGACACGAGCGAACTATTCAACTGGAAGCTACCAATATATCGCAAGAGTCAAGGCTTCTTTGCCACCTGTTTCAGCTTCTTGGTCGTCATGCTCGTACCGGTATTTCTCTCCGCCACCGTAGGCTTGCCTTTCGATGAAGCCACCGAGGACGCTTGCTTCGTGGTTGATGGCCCTGTGGCCGTAGAAGGACCCCCGCGAGGGCGAAGCTTGGTGTACTGAACACCGCTTGCTGAAATAGCGGATGATCTTTGGCGTTTTCCAATCGAGGAGTCCTATAAATGGTATGTTCCACGAGATGGGCGGCTCACACAAATGTGCACTACTCACCTTTATCCCACCTGCCTCACTCTTGGTATCCGAGATGGGCGTACTCCGATGGCTCTGATTCTCAAGCTGAGAATTCTGCTGATCCAACGAGTTTCGAAGCTCGAGAATGCTGAATTTGTCCTTTCTGGCTTGCTCCTCGAGTTCGTCAGCTCTTGCCTGCAATACCTTTTGAGTTTCCGCAGCGGCAATTAGGTCGCTCTCCTTAATCTTGATTTCGGCATGCACCTTCTCGAACTTCAGTCTTAAGGACTCATTGTCGCTTTTCAAAGACGTAGCTTGGCGTCTCATCATCTCAAGGTCAGCCTCTTGGCGGATACATTCAGTAGTCGCACTGTCGAGTTTTGCCTTCGACAGTTCCATTTCGTCTTGTAAGGCTACGACTTTCTGCCCTGTCTCCGCTAAGGTTGCTTCCCGCTGGGAGACGACACTCTTCTCCGAGTTGAGGTTGATGGTGAGGTCTTTGATTCTCCTGTCTTTCTCCTGAATGAATGCAGGGAAATCAATCGCTTGGCGAACAACAATGTGATCATAGGCTATCACCTCGAGAAGCCGGTTAGTTTGCGTGATCTCCGCCTCCAGTAGGGATAACTTGGCCTCGTGATTCTCGATCACTGAGTTCGCGTCTCTGACCTTCTCTTCAAGACTGACGACCTTCATACGTTCGATTTCGTAGGTCTAGACGTATAGCATAAGAGGTACTCAGAAGAGAACGATAGGCGTACAACCTTCACCTGTATGTACGTCATTAAGACACCGATATTCCCAGCCTTTCCCCTAGTCATTCCACCCTTCGAATCGAGGATCGGACTCCCAGACTGCGTGATGGCGATGGTGTGCTGCCCGTACGCCGATGAAAGGAAACCTTAATGAGCGTACGAACGACAACACAAACCTCGAGTTCATTCGTAGACAGCAATTCACTCGAACCCTGGCCTCGAGATACGACGCTTGAGTCACTTCCAGCCTAGGGCATACGGTCAATACAGGCTTGGCGATGATTGAAGATTTTGGACTAACCCTCGGACGCTCTTCATCGATGACGTCCGGCACCATGCTGGATGGGGATCGACCGCAATCACCCTTATGTAGCGAGCAGCCCGAGCACTGATCACTTTTGAGTTTGAGAATCTCCTGATTTTTCTCCTCCAGGCTGAGTTCAAGCATCTGTCGATGCTGTACATCAGGTCAGTGATGCAGACAAAACATGAACTCTAATGGTTGGCGCAGACCTGTTTCTGATGCTCAACAGTGTTGAGCGCTACTTCAAGCTCGTACTGCAATGTGGAATCACTAAGCGCGTGTTTGGCAGTGACTATATCTTCGATGTCCGAGACTTGGACTCCTCTATCCTCAAACCCTGCAACGCCTGTGAATTGAACGCCAACGTGCCCCACTGCAGGTGTGTCTCTAGAGCTCGAGCCTCGTACCCCTCTATCCTCGGCCCATGCGACGCCCGTGAATTGGACGCCGACGTGCTCCACGGCAGGGGCGCCTCCAGCGTGCGTGGCCTGGGTTCCGACATGTGCGACAGCATGTGGAGGAAGAGGGACGTTTGTCGTGTCTAAGGTGAAGGCTCTCGTATCGCTGGAGTAACTCGTGTCCACGTTTACATCTTCAGTATCCGTCGGAGCTGGTATTAGTGCAGGCTGGCTCGGGCCCGGACGAGCGCGTCTATGAATGTGATGAGATAGGCATATTACACGCAGAGCTTTACGAACCTGTCATTGCATAACGAATCCGCAAAGATATACCATAGCGCTCCATTGATCATGGCCATAATCAACGAAAAAGACAGGACATCCATGTCGAAGATGGAGGCCGGAGGATAGAGCGGTGGCACTGTACATGTGTCTGCCTCGCGGTCAAGAAAGGACTTTCATCATGCTGAGTCTCGTGGCTTCTAGATGTCGGAAAGACACACATCATCCTCATGGATGATTGGTTTATTGGGTTGCGAACAGCCTGGTGAAAGAATGCTCTCTCGTTAGAACTCAAGACGCAGCTGAACATATACTAACCGGCGTGGAATACAGAACATCGTAGCCAGCGCGCGCCAATAGCCACGACGACCTTGGGTATCGGGATGGTAGAATCTGAGAATGATTGAAGCGCACGGGCCAGCTTAGTGCCACGTACGGGAACTTGACCTTGACACAGAAGTACGGTGAGGTTGAAAGCAAGACGGGCTGGCCGCTGATTTTAACACGTTTTAAGCAGCGTTGAGTCCGCTGCGCAGAAGGCGGCAGAGACAGCTCTCCGCCACGGGACTCATCGCGATGCGGAAAGAGGAGCGATCTTATGACCGGCACTTAAATTTATGTAATCGAGAGAGTGAGCTATTCCGAGCCACCATACTTACATCCCAATGATATCGACTACTAGTTGATTGCCGTGGTGCGATCAACGGTACACAAAGCAAGGCAACTGACTATATACCGCGTCATTTGCATTGGCGACCACCAGATTCCAGCTCCTTAATTTTGACCATCCCAACCAACAAGCTCTAGGAACCAACCACGCGCGGAAGGCTCATCCTGCCGCCCTCTTCGATGCACCTGCGCGGCGGCTGTTCATAACGTTCATACTCGATGACATTGACCGGTAGACCCAACACGTACTTGCCGTTTGATCGTGAAGCAGATCCGAGCTGTGACCATCTTTTAAATGGCCGTCGTCCCACGAAGTACCAGCATGCTCGCAGGGAGTACTTCAAAGGACTTTCAGAACTTCGAGGGTGCTGGACACGGCACAGAGCTCGACAGCGAGATCATCCGCGAAGGTCCAGACGAGCCCGAGGATCTTCTCAAACACGCGCCCCACCATTGTGACGTTCGCCTGATCAGTCTCCAGGGTGCACTGGATGTGGCTATCCATCGCAATGCTGCCTGCGGCACCAATCAGTGTCCTGCCACCATGACCCCTCTTCGACATCAGAGAATGGCCCCGGGTACGTGTCCTATGACGTGATCTAATGCATAGAGCTAGCAATGCATGACGCCCAGGAAACCGACCCCACGCGTAGCGAGAACGATCATAAACTGCACGGTATTGTCGAAAGCAACAGGATGGCTCGTCAGTTTGCGTTGTTTCAGCAGACCAGTCACAAAACGCGGCCAGAGCCTAAGTCAGCACGACCCTCCTGTCGTGACAGGCGACGAGGCGCGAAACCGGGGGGAAGAGACGCGTCTCAACCAAGATCCTTCCGACATAAGGATTATTCGCGCACCGCGTTCCAGAAACCGGACTCCTTGGGGTGGATGCGAACTTCAGGAAGGTCCCACGAGTACAGATGCCAGCTGGTGAGCGGAGAAATCAGTTTCGAGCAGGACACGCTGCTCACGAAGCGCGAGGTGACATGAACATATAAGCGTACCGAAAAAGAAAAGTTGACTCACAGATCAGCGGCCAAGCGATGGCTATGCGAACACATCGTGCGACAGCTGCATACTATGTGTTCTTGCAGTAAACTAAGTGACATGTAGCAGGGAGGAAGACTTGCTAGAGGCGGTGGCATTTACGCACAATAGTTTCATCGAGGTAATGTCTAGCGGACATGCCAGGCATCCACCAAGGACGCGAAAGGGCAGAGTAAATGGGATAGGATCTTGCACGATGCGGAGTGGCAGGGGATGCGAAAAACAGTGTCGATTTCGCGTGTTGCGGCCGGCGGAGAAAGGTAGCACCGTGTGCAGATGGAGGCTTTGCAACTGGTTGTGATGAAAGTGCCGACGGTGAAAACAGGAAGACGTGCGCAGGGCATCGGCGGGAGTGTGGAGCGAAGGCGCCGTGGGGCACTCACCGCCGAATAGTCTTGAATTAGTAACCAACATAGGTGGGTTGGAGCGTTGTCCACGTGTTTCGCACCGCGGCCACCCGGCGCTGATACACCGCCTCTTGTCCGCTGTGGGAGAGAAAGTTTACGACAAAGATGGGGCGATGTTGCAAACACGACCATGTAGTCGCGAGTGAAACTGTGATTATTTGGCCGGTGCAGCGAGGCCAGCGCATGGATGAATGTGCTTTGATAACCTGCCCAATACTCCACCTCTCTTCATGCGTCCCCTCCGTTTCAAAATACCCCCTTGTGGAAATCTTATGTGCAGCGCGGAATCCGAGACACCCACAGGAGTAGCCGGCCAGTGCGGTACTGCATAATGGAGTAACGGCGTCCCCCCCAGCAATTGGGGTGTTGCCGTGGCGCATGCCTGCAGAGAGAAGGGCGGTGGAGCCAGCAGAAAATCGAATACAGAGTCGAAGGTCCCAAAGATAGATATCTCCGGGATCATCGGCGTTGAATCTTTGAGGGAAGTCACGGCGCAGGGGACCTCCGGAGCATTGCCGCAGTTGTTAAGATCAATGCATTCGGTTTGAGGCGAAGATTGAATGTAATGGATGACGGTGCTGCCGTAGAAGTTTCGTTCCAGCTCGTGCTGCTTGTTGGCGGAGGCATGCATCGCCTCGTAAAGGTGCGCGTAGACTTTTGGGAAGAACGAAGCTATCGTCTCTGTACACAGCGGTCAGCACGTTGGTACGGTGGGGAAAGACAAAGGCATCAGACGCACGGCTCTGGAAAGTGCAATGCGCTGTACGTCCTTGTCGGACAGAAGCGCTTCAATGACCACCTCATCCTCAGTGAAGTGCCCGCGCACCGCGAAATTCTTGGAAGACACTCATGCATCAGTAATGCGCATAAAAAGGCTATAGGATCCAGACCTTTTGGCCATCCTCGTATGGAAACACCGACGTTCCAGGCTGCAAAATTGCAACGACAGTGTGACATGTCGTCTGCCGTGCATCATCCGGGGCTGCGCGTGTTTTCTAAGAGGTCTGTGACATGCTCTGTCGCCGTTGGCTAGCGGTGTTCAGGTTCGCGCTTATCGTCTTCTCCGGTTGGCCGATGAGCACAGCAGAAATCCGTCCCCGCCTGTCAAGAATCGCATACCACGTGCTATGACCAGAAAATGCAATCTTTGCAAACGCAGCCTTCGCCTCGCGCAACGCAAGCTGGATGTGCGGTCGAAGCCGTCTGTCAGCATTGCTACCCTAAAACAGCTCCATGCTGATTGTGAGCAGACCAGTCATTTCAGAGTCATCGTTCACACATGATCAAAAGCAAGCGCACCTTCACGCCCAAAAGCTAGTGGGGCATCAAGCTTTCGTCCTGTGTAGGGCATGACATAGTTCGATGCATGACACAGATAGCGGAAGGGGGTATAGCGAAGAGCCTGTATGAAAGGGTTGAAGAAGCAATGGCATAGCGACTTCATGAGTGACACGGCCTGTCAGCGCAGAGTATTTCTACTCCGTGCTACGGAACCCGATTACCCCTGTCGCTTTGCGCTTTGCCCAATATCCGCAACCCATAATCTCGCGCTGGCTGGCCTGTCGACGCAGAGTATGTCTACTCCGTGTCACGGGTCCTGCAACCAACAAGATGGTACCCCCGGTAGAGACTGCGTCCGCGTAGGCTCTGAAACCGGAGTTAGAACTCCGGAATCGTCCGAGCAACGGGTTAGCCGCAGCGTGCTGCGACAGCGACTAAACCAACGAAGCTCTCCCTCACCTCGTCTTCACCTTCACCTTCACCTTCACCTTCACCTTCACCTTCACCTTCACCTTCACCGTAGCGCACGTCCAGCTCTCAATGAAACAATGAAATGCCTCGAAAATTGGCATGCTTCGGAATTGGCCTTGCGAGTAAGTGCCGTCGTTCGATATCGCCTCCATCTCTACGCTTCTTGACGGCACCATCGTTACCTCCATGCGTTGTCGTCCATCCCACACGTACACCCTGCGATTAAGATAAGCGCACCCTCGCATCCCTCAGTGTGAATCAGTTATGTATCTCGCTTCGCCCTCCCTCCTGTAGCGCCAGCACGTTTCATTCGGCTGAATATGTCTCCAGTACATTTTATCGCCAGCGCATCCCGGCCCCCCGGTATAGCCTTATTCTCCGCAGTGAGCCGTCGCTCTTGTCTTCCTCATGTCGTGACCGTCGCGCGGCGTACACCCTTCGTAAGTAGGTAATTGTGCTCTTGCCACCTCCCACTCGGTCCACTACGCGCAGCACCTTCAACGCGCCTTTGTTGCGTGTCCCATCTTTTTCACGCATCATTGCCCCGTCCACTGCGTCGTGTGCAGCGCCCCGAAAGCGTGAGCTGGGCTTTGTTTTGTGCTCGCGGCTATGTGCACACAAGTGATCAGACAGTCTTTAACCTACTTATCGTACTGCTTACAATAGTTACGTAGAGTCATTTTTCGATAGCTGAATGTTTTTTATGATATGTCTGAGCCTGCGTGATAAAATCTGATGTTTATAGAGTCTCTGACGAGTCTGATGTCAGCAGCCTGACGGTCTGAGCACGTCTGACAACATTCTGAACTCTACGTATACTTACATGTCTGACATACATAAATGAACTGAATGACCGTCTAGATCTGGCGTGAACCCGTCCGAGACTCACAGCCGGTGATGGCACTGGCGGCCGGCCCGTCAAACGTTGCTACTAGTAAAGTGCTGACTCGGATGGGCCGGCCGCCTTTCACAGGGGTAGCGGAAAGAGCGCTCACTCAGATATTGTCCGTACTACGGTACACACCTGCGAATAGAGGCTAAGGCTGGTCCAGGGACATGAAACAAAGGTGCTGGCTAGAAATTTTCTCAAATTCGGGGTAGGTATAACTTCGGGTACGTATGGACGAAGCTACATCTCACGCATCCACCATCTGCCGAGAATCAAGTCAACAATGTAGTTAATAATGTTGAGGACGTTGTCAGTGACTGCCCAGCTGTTGACAATCTGCCGCTCCTATGAAGTAGATCAGTGATGCCTAAGAAATATAACCATCGTACTCACACCGCCACCTGGCGTACCGACTTCTGTGGAACTGGATGCTACATTCTCCGCGCCGCGGATACGGACTATGTCATTCATCTGCCTGCGAAGCTGTATTATGTCGTCTTGCAGCTCCACAAGCCGGATGTCAGTGACGACTTGCATCTTGTGCAAAGAATGGAGGACAGGAAGCATCGAGGCGATCTGAAAGTCTAATGCGGTATATTCTTCGCTGGGCCGGGTCCCAGCAGCGTCGGCTTGGGTATCGCTCGCCGAAGACCTGCGCTCTGTATGATTGTGTTCAGATGAGCGCATTCATCTTTCACAAGTGATATATAAGACGCCACACCTTTCCGAATCAATTCAATCTGTTTACTGAGGAGCAGGTGGTGACGAAGTGAGACAGGGCGGGAGGAACGTTTGCGGTCTCCGCTTTCTGTCTGCGCAGCGGACTGTCAGCATCCTTTGAACGCACCCATGAAGTTCTGGGACATTGACACACCTGAGGACGGTCGCTCATAGGGCAGGCGTTGTTGTAGGCTCCGAATGATAAAGCTGATATTGGGGGTTAAGAGGGGGGAGGTAGAGTACTGCGATTCCAGCATGCGGGAGAAAGTCGGCTTATAAGCTCAGTGGAACCTGCAAACATGAGCATGTACAATCTAGGCCCAAAATAGGCTGCAGCTGCAAGGCGTGGAGGGACAAACAAAGACCGCGTGCACGGGCTGATCAGGCCTTCAGCTTCAGGCCGCATGTGCGCCACTGAGCCAAGCTGCCGTATAAGGCGTGGATCTCGGAAGCGCATAGAATTCTTGGAAAATAATATTACTACATCAGAGCAAAGGACATCGGGGAGAGTGAGTTATCAATATATAGGCAAGCGTATTCTGGCGCCATCACATCAAGTAATGGTCGGCTTTCCGTACAAGGGCAAGTGGTGAAGTAGGAATATTAAGCAGCGAATTGAATCGTAGTGAAATCAAAGCCAAAATACTCTTTGGCACGCCGAATTGCAGACTCGGTGGCAAGTATTAATAGTAAAAGATGAAACACCAAACGAAAGATCGAGATGCACGCATCTCTGAGCCGGTGTCGGGAGGCAGCCACAGGCGCTTGAAACCTGTTGGTGTGTCGACCGTCCTTCGGGGACTGCTCCAGCATGATCGCGCACATACGAGCGAGCCTCGACAGCTGGTCGAGAACCAAGTGGTCGAGTAATTCATTGGCCCTATCTTGACGAAGCGCGACGACGGAGTGAGAATCGTGGGCATCTTGACTGAAAAGGAGAGATGACGGCAGTGCGAGGTGACTGGCTGGGCCGCCTGTCGCTGTCGGCAGCGGCGTGAATAGCCTACGGGGAGTGTCCTGTGTGGTCAAAGCAAAAAATTTAATTCAGCAATATCGAACGGAGGATGTCTTGCTTACCTCAGAGCGAGGGTCCTCGGCCGCGGTAGGGGAGGGTAGGTGGGAGTACTGCAGAGATATGTCAGTTGTGAAATGCAGAGACAGAAAAGGGTTGACTTACACCTCCCGAAGAGCGTTCGATGGGCTGCGCGCGTTCAGGGGCGACTTCTGTAACTCGGTCCAAGAGGGCTTTGAAGTTCTGTATGACCAGCGCTGAGTCGGGCCATCCTGACATCTCAGCTATAGAGATAAATGACGACGTACTTTGCAGAACTCGTCCACGGAGACCTGACAGTCACCTGCAAGAAAGAGATCACCCCCAGCCCCGGTGAACTAGGAAGGAGAATCATGAGAAGGCGAAATAAAAGAAAGCAAGAAAGAAATCACCGAGTCTTGACGTACAGTGCTGGCGGAGGGCATGGCAATCAAGATAAAGAGATGGACACCGCAGTGCGCACTGCACTCTTATAGCCAGCTCCACGCTGTCGCTTCGTTTCAGGGCCAGAATAACCTCACCGACTACACGACGAGAAATTCTGAAACGCGAAGGTGAAATGCTTGCCATTGCTCCATGTGAATTGTGTGAAGGGTACACATTCGGGAAGGGATCCATGGAGCGATGTGCGGACTGAGTAGGGCTGCGACATGGTCGCATGATGGGCTCATAAGGACCCACAATAAAATGTTACATTATCGGGGTTTTTTCGATATAGACCTTGTCCCTGGTCACTTCTGCGTAAAATGACTCTTTCTAGGTGCCCAAGAGTCCCGTCTGACCTGCAAAAATCGGTTCACGATGATCATTGACACGAGTCCGAACTGGACCCTGAAAAAAGCCACACACCCAAGACTGTCAGTTGATGATCGGACAGTGCCTTGCGTTGTAGCTTCTTTACTCGGTGGATATGAATGCGCTGTTTTACACGAGGTAATGGTCCATGATAGGCGCGAAGATAGGGGGGGTGGAAGAGACTGCCGTTGCTGCAACTTAGCTAATATCTTTGTCTATCTAGATAGCCGGAAACTGACTTACCCGCTGATCGTCAATATTTGCATGCTGACATGGTACTCCTGGATGGCATTGCCTAGCCTGCATGAGTCGGTCGTGAACTCTCAACGATCAACGTTTAACGGGTCATCTCATCAGTATACTCTATATTTATATACATAATTAATTCGGCGCCGCTATCACCGTACGCGTCAGCGACCGCAGGACTTTTGACAGTCGTCCACACTGTGAGTACCTCAGCATCCCTGTCGGACCTGCCTGAATTATCTTCTGAGCTAATCGCACGAGTCCGTGCGCCTCCTGCCTGCCCGAGTCTGCTGGTGCACACATGCCATCGATGGGACAAATTCAGGGGGTTTCTGACCCGGGTGCGCTGAATTTGAAACTTCTTCCCTTTCATCTGAGATGCCTCGTTTCAGCCGGCCACATTCGATGCATTGTCCTCCTTACTTCTTCGAACACGCTGGATCGGTTCACATCAGCCGCCATTGTTCGTCGTCTATTCTAGAACATCGACACCATCCTTGCCTAGCCAGCCAGAGGTTCTATATCGGCTCGGGAATCTTTATAAAACATGTTCCCGTCGCACCACCTTCCCAACTTCGACTCTAACATCGCGCGCCGCATCTATGTCGTCTCCTACCACACCGAACGATCAACTGGTGAGCCTTGAACTATGATCAATTATCCACTCCTCTAATGCCCAGTAGGAATCGCTGGACGACACCGCAGCCGTCAGCCCGACGGCCCTTGATGAAGCCGACAGCAGCGCAAAGGTATGGCCGCCGTATCCATTCGGATCCCTTTGTGTAACAACCTTGTCAGCTTGGGGTAGCGGGGAGACTTGGCGACAACATCCCCGTAGCCAAGAGCCTTGCCGACGCCATCGATGCGGGCGATGACAATGCTCTCGACCTTTATACCTTCATTCGACTTTCCAGGCTGGATAGCCGCATGACGGCTATCGAGGGCGACTTCAATGACTTGCCAGACCTCAAATTTCTCGAGAAGCGGCTCGCCGCGGTCGAGCGGGAGTTGCTCTATGTAAGGGATGCCGCAACGCACGGCCTATGGGTATCGGAGGGGGGTCGCTGGGTTCGTCGCCAGTGTCCGCGCGGTGCAGTTATCACTCCCTCAGAGGAACCCGCCGCCCTCATTATTTTGCTCGTCATCGTATGCATAGTCTTCTCTATTTTTGTGCCGACTAGATTCCGTGGATGATTGCTCACAAGTCGATATCCCACCTACGCCTACGTATCTCTACCTAAGAAGTTCCTTTGTACTGCCCGCTGTTTCGCGTATTCATTGTGTCGTGGTTTTGGATGCACGAGTTAATATACGTATGTGTGCGTCTGTCATCCAACTTGTGCGGCGTTTAGCAGGAACCCTTGCATTTCTCATCTAGCGCTCTTCTAATATCAGGCTCGCTTGTCTGACACTCGCCTTTTCCTCGTGTCTGCTGTCTATAAAGCCTGTCTGAGCGCATGTGCACACGAACGTCCTCTTTCTCATTTTTTTCCAACTGCCGTCATGGTAGTGCTACGCGCTCCTCCGCCTCAAACAGGACATGTGAGGGTTTCCTTGGTGAAAGATATGAACTACCGTCTAATAACCTACTCCAGATCCATAAAAAGAAGTCCATTCCCGCTTATATCTACGGCCAGACAGTCCGTCGCCGTCTCCATAAGTTCAACGCCATGCACCCTCGTGACGAGACCTTCGAAAACCCTCCCTACATACTATTCTACGAGGCTTTCACGCATTCAAAGATCCCTCCACCCGTCCCAGTCATCCACGAGTGCGTTGTCACACTGCCGCAGGAGACATTCTTTGTCTGTGGATGGTACGACGCGCGCGCTCCGGTGAACCCTGCGCTTCGCCGGTTATTCCCGCATTTCCAATGGAGAGGAGAGATAGCTGCTGTCTCACTTGGTACGGTTGTCGCCTTTCGGAAACAGGCTAAGGCGGCCCGAAACGTGGACAGAGCTGCATTGCAGTAAGTGCTATACTTCAGTCAGCTATCTGTTCATGTCCATAACAACGTCTCATAACTATGCAGGTTCATTCTTCAATTCTTGATGTCTCTTGACTTGGGCGATGATATGGCGGGGGAGGTTACCATACAGCTGTAGTAGATGTATGAAACTGAGCTAGCATCGGCAATGTGTTGTGTATAGTAGCATACCTTACCGTATCTAAACTTCTTGAGTGTTGCTACCAAACGAAGTAGCAGTGACGCGAACCACAGCGGTGGACCCACAGGGACCCACAAAGAAGAATATATGCTTCTAAAGATCCCGATGCGTAGACGCTGATTCTGAGTCGGGATCTTGCGAGGCTCCCGTAGCATTGAGGCCGCTGCACTCAAAGTCAAGAGCTCACAGGTCTGACGATCTTGAATAGCTAGATACAAGAGATTCGATGGGTATCAAGAGGTCAATCAAGTACACTGGCAGACCGTCGAAACACGCCTCATGCTTATGACACAAGATAGCATAGAGTAACATGCATGATAGTTCGGCCAGTAACGGGCACCATACTCACAGATGTGTCTCACTTTTGACCGGTGGGCGGAGCTGAGTCAGAAAGGAGTGCAGCACAAAAGTCAGTCCAAAAATCATCATCCTACAATGCACACGGGACAGATTTCTGAATAATCAGGAAAGGCAAAGCTGGTGTACAGGTTTGATACTAGCATGAATTCTCCCCGCGAAGTGAACAGATGCGACGTCTTGTATATTCGAGCGGTTGATGATGCCTTCGCCTTGGGCCGTACGTGGGCCGTACGCGAGCCGTACGCGTACGCGACCGATGTTGAGTTGCTAGGCTCGTGCACGGGGCGCCATAACTACGAGCGTACGACAGGCTTGCGATGTTGAGCTAATTTGGCCCTTGAAACGCGCCTGTGAGCGTGAGCACGTTCGCGTCTGCGAGCGCTTGTAGCTCTTGGGCGCGGCGCAGATTGATGTTGTCCATAAGCTGAAGCGAGTCGACTAACCCTCTCACAAAGGACCGAGGGACGTATATACGCAGGGTACATAGCAATGTGACGATATCATCAGACTCAAGGATGAGACACACCTTTCGACGCGCGCATATGGAGGACCACTCCGTGCGTCTCTCTTCCAGCTCCCTAACCGCCCTGCGTCTTGCGCTTTGTCGATGGCGAAAGAAAATAAGGACTCTAGTGACAGGACAGCGGTGAGATAGTGTTTCTAAGGAGAGTTGTTCAATAGGGCTCGGGATGGCGTGGTGAGGGTCGAGCCTGTAACTTATCTCACAAGATCTGCACGTGTAGGCACGTGGACGGCCGCACGGCGAGCTGGAGGGCGATGGGAGAGGCACTCTAGACGCGGTTCGTTATGTAGATATTCGATTGTAGCTTCAAGCTTCACCAACACTGGCTGTCCGAGATATAGCCACACCAGTCTGGAGTTGTGGGTATCCAACGTTTAATCCTCATGATTTCAGAGCTATTGGGATTTTTCTTCTTTTGTATAGGTTCTCAAGTGATCCTCATCGTGATAACGAGAGGGCATCGTGATAACAGGCGCAGGCGCTCTCAAATAGCTGGGCAAGTCAGCCAGCACCTAACAGTTCTTCTCCATGCCCCATGTCTAACTCTGCTGACCCCGAAATCAAAGAGCAACCGAAGCCTACTTATGGGGAGGTCGTTGACCTGGATCACAGCGACTCCGTGCTTCTGAGGAACAAGGTGCGGTATCCACTGTGGCTTTCCGCTGTTGCATGTTGATCGTAGGCAATCCGCGCTCCAGGCGACTATCCGGCGTCAGATCTGGCCCGCTCAGCTAAACGACTTTGGCGACTCCGGCAACATGGGGGCTCAATTTCGCCAGCCTAATGTCAGGGTGGATATCAAGACGTGAGTTCTCATTCACAATCCAAGCGAAGTATTTCCGTTCGTGACCATGAAATCCTCTCCCTCCAGGCCGGCTCAGACAAAGCCCAACCAGGCGCCTCAGAAGGGAACTTCCGCGCTCGAGACCTTGGTAAACACCAGTGAGGAAGTGCGTGGGGATGGCTGCAGTAAGGTCGAACGTCTCGAAGAAATAATCCGCGCTCTTCTTCCGGGAAAAGGCAACCTTGCTGCGCTGTCCGCGCAGCTCTTGGCTTCGGCTGCTGAACAAAACAACATGACGCATTTCAACAAGATTGCCGAAGCAAACGTACTGCCTGCGGGCTTCTCGGAAATAGAACGCGAGGCGTTTCTGCAGCCGTTGAGGTATGTTGCCATGGGAGACGCAGAATCAGCTGCACTGTCGAATTATGGGTGACGTATTCATTTGATACTGCTCAATGGTCGTTCCTCTCGCTCATTGCTGGTTTTCGAAGACTGCCTTCACCTCTTGGCGTTAGTGTCACCGCCGGAGATTCAGGCCTCGGTGTAAAACTACACTCGCGAAAATTTTCGGCAAGGTCCTCATCCGGCATAACCTTTTGGTATACATCATCGTCACCGACCACCCTCTTTTCCCCGCCCGCGGAATTGAAGGAGAAGACTGTGCCGGGCCACATCTGGATCCACACTCACACCGTGACGGGAGAGCGACAAGTGTGGTTGTACACGTTAGGTGGGAAGTGGATCCCGGTATCCGAAGACGACGACCACGAGCACCCTTTTATTCCTGATCGCGTACTGTCGTTTCAAGATCGAGATCGCACCCCAAACTGGGTGAAGAGATCTTCAAAGACAACAATGGCGACCCGATCTCGAAGGGCGAAGAGTGTGGCAGCAGGCATATAGGAAGCGACCTGTTCTGAGATAGTTTTTGCGAGGCGCTGTGAGAGGTGGGATGTAGGAATCCTTGGGCACCTTTGACGTGTATGCAAGCAATTGTCTACTTAGAGACATGTAGTGGGCTTCATAGCCTATAGCAGCATCTCCCAGTACGGCCTCTGACATTTTGGTACATCATTGAGCCCAGCCAATTGCGGATAACGAAGCCAACCAGTGGCATGTGAATTGGCCGTCGAGAGATACGGTACGATATCCCTGTGAATTCATACTGCGAGCAAAGCCGCAACATTGCTGCACGGCAAGATCGAGCCCCCAGTGCTTTCATTTTTTATATGCTTACTCGTCAAATTGTATTGCTTTTGATTCTCATTCATTGCCCTGTATTATGCGAGTCCAGTTGTACATGCAACTTGTGGCGGGTGTATTCTCAAAGCAGAAACGTACGTAACGAAAACAAGGATTATGGAACTGAGTGGCAAATCAGAAAAGAAGGTAGAACGAAAGCAGATACGTGCAAGAGGCTACTCTATTCAATGTAGTAGCTCGGCAGAACGTGCGTCACCTGTTCGATATACCAGTACCGCGGGCATCCCTTCCTCTTTCCCTTCAGGTCACCCGATGGCACCCCATCCTGCCTCGCAAGCTCGATCCAGTGCGCCCCGAGGCCCATGCCGACGGACAGCAAGTCCACAATCTCAGGCATCACAAGCACGGTGATTTCATCCTTCAACGGATTGTGCGGCCGCCCCCCGCCCTTCACCTCCATTGCACACCCAGCGTCCTCTGTGACCACCGCACCCTTACTCGTAGTTGGAATCACCGGCTTCCAGATATCTGACTTCTCACTCTTATCCCAGCCCAACCATGGCGCAAACACGACGCGCCCAAAGCTGCGCTCCAGCGCCTCCTCGACCGCGTCAGGCCCACTCCCGGGCACGCGTGGCGGCAGCGGCGGGTGCAGGCTGACGATGCGGCGCATGGACCACTCCACAACGCCCGGCTCGTGCGTGAGCGGGAGCGCCGTCGGGCCGAGCAGCCCAATGAGCGTTGGCGGCGGGCGGGCCCAGGGTGCCGTCTCATTCCCAACGTCGTCGTCGTCGTCGTCGTCATCCCACACCACAGGCATCGTGGCGTTCCCAGCGTCTCCCCAGCCGGAACCGCTTGTCCTTGCAGCGAGTGCGCCGTCTGTGCTCTCGTCTGGGCCCCAGGCAGACGGGTTGCCCCAGGGATTGTCTGCGCCCCAGGCAGACGGGTTGCCCCAGGTGTTGTCCGCGCCCCAGGCGGATGGGTTGCCCCAGGTGCTGTCTGCGCCCCAAGTGGATGGGTTGCCCCAGCTGCGGCTCCCGGGATTGCCCCACCCACCGGCAGAGACAGACTCCGGGACCGTATTCTGGTTGAGTAGGATCGGCTGGGACGTGGCATTAGTGACGACGGACGCGGCAACCGCATCGAATGGGGCGCTGCCGACATTTGTCTTCTGCCTCTTGGTGACCTGCTCGGCGACGTCTATTTTCCGATCCCCACGTATGCCTTCAGGCTTGTCCTTGCCCTCGTCGTTGTCCCTCTGCGACTCCAAGCTGCCCCAGTCGAACGGCTGCCTGCGCGTGCCCCAGCACTCCTGGCATGCGTCGTGGAAGTTGTCCGTGACGGCTTTGGAAATCGCATGCGTCAGCGGGAGCTCGATCTGTGCCCTGTCGGCAATCTGGCTTGCACGTCGCAGCGACCCCTCGTACGAGGGCTCTGGGAACACGTGGTTGCGCTCGAGGTAGCGCAGGAAGTACAAGGCGAGCTTGGGAGTCTCTAAGCAGCGGTGCTCGCTCCTACACCGAAAAGAAGAAGAGATTAGCAGATAACTCGGCACTGAGAGCGAGAGATGCACCAGATGAATCCCTTGTCGCGGAAATAGGACGAGAAGAAGATACACATGCACAGCTCGGGGTTGTTCAGGAAGTTGTCCATGCGGATGTCCTTCTCCTCGCCCTGGTTCTGCGGCTGTTCATCTGTCTTGGCTTCGATGAGCGCTCGTTTCTTGGGAGTGCTATTCGGGTTGTACAGGAGCCCGATGTAGGTGCGGAACTAGTCCTCCGGAGTCAGGATAGCGCGTCAAACATCGCAACATGGCCCACGTACACTATCCCAGGCAGTATTGAGCCTATGTCCAGTGGACTGCTTAGGCCATAGTTTCCAGTTGTGAAAGTCAGAACTTGCTTGAATGAGACGGTCAACGCGCGAGAGGTTGCTATCGAGTACTGGGATAAGCACGCAGCACACGTCGAGAAAGAGAACCACGCACGGATCATAGTCTTTCTTGCGCGCGGCCTCATGTATGTCCCACTCCTCCCACCACGTCGTCGGCTTGCCTTGATCGACGGTGACCTGTGGAGGCACCGGGAGCGGAGGGAAGGTGTCATTGATTTCAGGGCACTTCGTGTTGTCCGCGGTGGGTTTGAGCGCCATGGCGAGCAAGTTGTAGGGGGTGGGAGGCAGGAGGCGCGGGGATCTGATTGGGACGTGTCTGTTATGTGAGCCGTGTGACTGAATGGGAAATGGCAACTAGATCGCGAAGCCTAGCACGAGGACGTTGGTGACGGCGTCCTCTGGGCTAAGAGCTGGTGAAGCACGGCCTGGGCGAGTTTGAGGGGGCTCGAATATTGTCGCTATCAACACCTAGTTCTCAAGATCGTCGCCCAACAAGCTGTCGCATCGATTAACGCAGTTGCACGCTTTCCTCGCCCCACGTTGCAAGCGCCGGCGCCCTTCTGCCTCACCGCGGCCATCTGAGCTCGCCCAGCGCTTAGACGTTATCGCCGTTGTTTTTGGCGATGACCTGGTGGTCTGATAACAGCTTAGAAGAGTCCAAATGCGCCCTTCCAAGCCACCTCGTTTCACTTACGTGTATGATGGCACAAGTGGAACCCATAGTCGGGTGAGGGTCATGAGGAACGACCCTCACCTCGGCACCACACCGTACGGCGCAATACGCCGATCTTGAGTCCGCGTAGGCTTTTATCTCTTCCGAATCTCTCGTACATTTCAGATCGCGCGCTTCAGAACTCGCCTTTCCAGCGAGGTTCTGTAGTCCTCAGCGGGTAGGCTTCCATGACGCTTTCCTCTTCGCGACATTCTTCCCAGGCAAGATTGAAACTCCGAAACTTCCTGTGGACCCACAGAAGCGTGGATGACAATGCGCGCATATCGTCTGTTTTCTGATATCGATCTGGCCACTTCACAAAGGAGTGGCTTCGGCTGCTACCAGCCCGCCTCCGCCTTTATTCCACGGGTCAGCCTCAAGGGCTTTCCATGTAACTTGGCTCCTCCCGTCCTCCTCGCGCCTCCGATCATCGATACTGCGCGTGTGGTACGGCTCATTTTCTTCTCTACCGCCTCGAGACCACGCATTCATCTCACGATGTTCTGGCTGAATATATACAGGGCTCTCGATATGGCTTGTCCTGCAGAAACGCTCCGGATTCCTTTCAATTCCTTCCGCTCGTCAATACTACTCGCTTGATATGCAACGCACCCAGGACAATGCGCCCGACTACGCAGTCAACGGCGCCTCACATGCGTCACAGATCGAGTTGCTCAGCGTCAGCGACGTCTCGGAAAGTCAGGCTAGTTTGGATAGTCTGAGCGGGGTCTCAGATTTGGATAGCGTGGACAACGTTCTAGCAGCCATGAGCGTGAGCCGTCATCGTTGGTCCTTGCGCGTATAGTTACTAACGTGCATCTTACCTAGTCTATGCTCGATGGGCTGAGAGCAGATATGGCCGAAACGAAGAATGCGGCGGTCAAGAACGGGCGAACTTTCATAAACATCAGCCACAGCACCTACCACGTCGTCGTCTCGATCCGTGACAAGCTGTCTGCCTTGCGACGATCATGGGCAGAAGGTGTCGGCGGCATTATGGCTGCAATTCAGGACAAAGAGGTGGAGTCGAATCGTAGGTTGCGAGGATTGAAAAGGGATATCGCTCTGCTTCATTCGACCGTCGTAAGGGTTTCAACGATCATGGATGCTGACTGTCTGATACTGAAGATTTCTTTCTTCAGCTTTGTTTGTGCGCACTCCTAGGGCTCATGCTCGTCCTTATGGTTGCCTATGCTGCGAAACAGCTAGGATGGTATGACCTTGTTGTTTCTGCACTCCTGTAATAGGGTTTCGCTTCCTCCCTCAGCCTTCCAAGTACATACCTGTCCCCGTCCTTCCTTCCCTTCCCTTTTTCCAATCATATTCCAGTCTAGTCTCTGCACATCTCCGCGTTGTCCCTTCGACTAGTAGTTTATTAGCTTATGAAGCTGTGATGCAGATACCAGGCGTATCTAATTGCTTTCATTATAAATTTGCTGTTTTCGGGTGCGGTCCGCGGCACTGCGACCCTTACTCCACGCTGCAGAGCTTCCCTCTCTGAGCAGTTAGTAATCGACAAGGCAGTTCCGATGAACAGCGCTATGTGACTTGCGAAGTGTCACACAGATGTCACTAGTCACAGCGGCCGACAGCCCTGTCGAATTCATTAATGTTAACGTTCATTGTTCAACTCATGAGCGTGCGGAAACACGGAGCTCGCGGCTCAGACCTGCAGTTATTGTGCGGTATTGACTATTGCCAGCCCTGCGGCACGAAAGTTGGCTCGGCGGGGGACTGTCTGCTATCTCGAGTCGTCCTCTACTGGCAGAGCTATAGGTGAAGTCGCGCACTTATATCCCTATGATCTCTAACTAACGTGTACGGGAATTGATCAAGATCTACTTCTCGGCCGCTGTAGGTGTAGTGTGATTCGGGAGTGTATAGTCGGAGATACTAATAAACAAGCGCTGTCAACATCCCACCAGCTCCCCCGAGCCCCTATCGATCCTGAGATACCCTGTTCTTTTAGAGAATTCACTTCTGTTTCTTCCTGTTTCATACCCTCCCTCTCCCTCCCACACACACTCTGAGCATCTCCCGGGCACAGATATTCTCGGGTCGCAGATATAGTGGCCTTTTCCTTGATCCAGACGATACATCGATGCCATACGATATCCGCTCAATTTTCTCCGGCCAGCGAGGTGAACCATTGCTCTATACAGGCTTTGTTGACATTGACATTCATCTGAATCTATATAGCATCACCTCCTCTTACTCTGCCTTCCTCGGCCGACGAGCCTGAAGCGAAACGCAGTCGCCAGACGATTGGCAGGCAAGCAGTACGCATTGACCTTTCATACCTATTTGAATGTGTAATAATTCGCCATTGGCACCAAAACAGCCCCGGTCAGGATCGATCAGGGAGGATAGCCCTGCTTTCGCAGATAGCGAGGCTGCTGACTGCAACTCGTCAACCTACGTCAGAACGTGGTCATCTACGCGAAGGAGCTTTGTATACTTCGATCGCCTCTCAGGTAAATACCTTACATCCCAAGAATTGTCAAATGTACGTCCGCTTTTTGTGCCAATGGCGTGATTTAATTCACACCTCGTACAGAGCTTGTCCACAGATTCATCAAGCCAACGGCCAGCCTCTAGCTCTGCCGCTCAACCAACACTCACCCTTCTAGAAGCTGTCGCACAAAATGCAGGCCTTGACTTCGACGACGTCGATCCACTGCTAGTCCACTCAAGGAATCCGACTCTCGGACCGTCGA
This sequence comes from Dentipellis sp. KUC8613, assembly GCA_002286715.1. NCBI lineage: Eukaryota > Fungi > Basidiomycota > Agaricomycetes > Russulales > Hericiaceae > Dentipellis > Dentipellis sp. KUC8613. Next base: position 105,194 of record NSJX01000057.1, on the reverse strand, counting down.
CGACTCAGGAATTTCTTCCCCAAGCGTCCAGCACTCCGCGCGGCAGTTCACCACACATGCTACCCAGCCGCGCAAGCACTCGCGGTCGTTCTGCGTATGTCCAGAGTGGAGCTGCAGCCGTGTCATCGCTGCGGACTGCTCGCCCTGACCGCCCTCTGTCTATGCATTCGTCCGCTTCACGATCACGTGGTCAGTCTCCCCGACCGTCGTCGTCTGGGTCTTCAAAGTCCTCTCTTGCGTCCTCTAGGCGGTCTCCTACTCCCTCTCCACGTTCATTTGGGTTGCTGAGGCCTTCCGCACTGCGAGCTTCTTCCACATTCCAAACTCCTTCGCGAATTTCTTCACCCGCACTCTCCACTGCGGATCCTGACGCCACTCTGCGTCCGCCTTCTCATACAATGCTCAAGCCGACTTCCAAATCCACTTTTACGCGAGCGAGCCATTTACCGACCCCCGATCCGTCAGATCGTCGCGTTTCTCCTGATTCTCGGCATTCGCAGCCCCGTCACGCATCATCCTCCTCTAGCCATCTGCTGCACGATCCAGACGATTTTTTCACCCCAGGCCCGCGCCCGCGGACAGAAGATGTTGAGGATGAATGGTTTGGCTCACAGCAGTTGCATTGCCGTGTCTCCCCCCAGGAACAACCTGTGTCTCTGACCTATGACCAACGTCGCCCTATTCGACTTTACGAGTCGACATCTCATGACCCTGATGACTATTTCGACTCCAGCACGTCACGGCCAGTGTACGACTATGCAGACGAAGGCAGAGACGAGCAAGAACAAGAACAAGAACAAGAACAAGAACAAGAACAAGAACAAGAACAAGAACAAGAACAAGAACAAGAACAAGAACAAGAACAAGAACAAGAACAAGAACAAGAACAAGAACAAGAACAAGAACAAGAACAAGAACAAGAACAAGAACAAGAACAAGAACAAGAACAAGAACGAGAACAATACGGATACGAAACTGAATTCGAAGACCAGCGACCATTCACGGATGACATCACTGTTGAAGCGCACTATCAGAGGATGGACGAAGACGTCTTCATTGAGGACGCCGCCTCGATGGGTCTGGGAGAACCCAACATGTGGGAAGAAGAGGGTGGGCTCGGCTATGACGGAGGCCCAGAGGATGCAGACGATGAGGAAGATGCTGACCGCAATGGGTGGCGTCAGACGGCCGACCGATCTACGGATGGAGGTTTCAACCCTCCTGCTGCATCTGTGAGCCTTCTAAGATCCGTGTGATCGGCATGTCCTGACGGCATCTTCAGCGAAGTGAATATGCCACAAAAAATGATCTTATATCTGCTTGCAATGGTATCACCACTGCGCTTCAAGCACAGCATAGTGCTATGGCCAGTATGATTAAAACGAGCCTACGCCAGGGTGCTTCCGACGTAGAGCCCGTCAGGGCCGGCGCATTACCACAGAAGAGGACGCGTTCTGGACAACAACGCAGGGCTCGTCTTCCAGAGGAAAATGCGCTCGCTGTAGGTAGTTTCCTCCTTATCTCGACGGCCTCTCCTGACACAAACCAGGCTCTAGTTCGTGATGAGCTCACCAAGCTGTTCTCAAAGACCGGAAACGCAATGTACGGCCGCAGCCCATCCACCGAGGAGCTCAAGAGCTTCGATGAGCTCTGGATCAAGAGCGGCGAGGCAGCCTACGCCTGTCCGATTGAAGCTTTTTGTATCAACGTCCGAGGCACTCCGAGGTCTCCTTGGAACGTGTCTGCGTCTCGTGTCTTCATCAAACATCTTACGCAGAAGCACGACTTTCCGGACAACAGCGTCGTTCGGCAGAGGATTGAGCACGCATTCTTCACTCGAGTGAAAGGTCTCCATGCTAGCTGGAATGCATCAGTCAAGTCGCCGTCAGAGGCGAAAGGGGACCTGGCAAGGGGGCGCAGTTACCAGCGGAAGAAAACGGTAGGTGTATTGCTTGAGAATATGCCCCGCATCTTACCATTCCCTAGGATTTCGACCGCCGAAAGGAAATGGTGCACAAATACAAAAACCTTCATAAATTCGTTGGTGTTCTCGACGCTCTAGGCATCGCGGGCATGTCCAGTGATGAATCTGACTCCTCCCTGGGCCAAAAAACGTACACCATCACCCGCCCGCAATGGCGCTCCGCCGAGTTTCGGCGGGTGATGGGGACGTTGGACGTCATCTATAGCCTCACAAGGTCGGCGAAAGCCAGGTCTGATGCCCGTGGCCAGCACGTTCGTCGTCGCAAAGCGTCTGAGAAAGTCAGCACCCGCACTGTGGCACCAAAGCGCCTCCCAATCAACTTTTATGACCGTGGCTGGCTCAGCAGCCAGCAGGCTCTGTGGGTACAAGACGTACTGCAGCCACGTCCTGAGCTTGATATTACATATGGGAATGACACCATGGAGTAAGTGATGTTAAATCTAGACGCGTCCCTCTCAACTGACGTTGTACTAAGTGTCATCACAACGCTTACCAGGGAGGCTGAGAGGCTAAAAGGGGCGGAGCGTCGAGGAGTACAGAAGGGCACGACGTAGATGCTGTACAATTTGTGAGTGACACCGTAGAATCACAGGCAGAGCACCGCGTGTAAGAGCGTCGAGATAAACCCATGTCGCCAGCTTGCAAGGTCAGAGGTAGGCTTGTACCAGCCGTTCTGCGCTCAAAATCCGCTAGCTAGCACTACGGGCAGGAGTACCGGCTAAAGTGAACTCCGAGCGAACTCAGCCGGCAGCCGTGATTCACGCCAACGCCTGGTTAGAGGCCGACCGAACAACTCGCCACTGGCTTACACTAAGTGCGGAGATTTACAATACACAACATGCGTAGAGGCCTGCCACTGTACACCGTTGACTCGCACGTCCGGCGCCCCGTTAATAAGCTGCGTCACCCATGATAGGCCGCTCCATTTTCGACTTGTCCACTCTTTTTTTCCCCTTTATTTTCTCATCGGGATGCAGTAGAAGTGGAGGTGTAGCGCGTTCTCTGTAGCCGACCGGATCTTTTGTCACGGTATTGAGACGATACCGGAGGGAATGAGGTGGGATAGGGCACAAACACACCCATCCCGGGTAGTCCGCGTCCATCCATACCGATAGCACGCAACAGCACAACTCCTATGATAGGCAGCCTGCACGGCTATTATCATAAGACTCTATCTCTTCCTGTTTACCTTTCCAAACCTGCTCACGTTGTCCATACCGTGGGCAGTGTGCCCTCTGGTCCCGTCACACGTGACGGGCAACATCGTGTCTCATCTGCGATGGATCTGGCTGACTTGGCTGTCTGGCGCCACATGCAGCAGCAATATCAACAGCCAAATGGCAATGCGGACCCGCTCGTGCAAATGCTGTTGGGAGATGTAGGTAGCACGCGCTCTGGTCGAGCTTACAAGTCCGAGATCGTGCGCGAAAAGATCTTACAGGCACTCCTCGCGCCCGCCGTCAACGTGCCGGATGTTGTCAATACGACTCCGTGCGCACGGGACAGAAACGTGAGAAAGAGATATGCACTGATCATGATGACAGCGATCCGCTACACCAACGCGAGAACGACGCCGACTCGACGACCAGAATTCACTGGCTCCTACAGAAATACGATCCTTCCACAAAAGAATTTTTCTGCAGCCTTAGTGCCCAACCACCCACTCTCATCGGCAACATCGATCGTCGAAACTTGTTTGTGCGTTCCGGGTGAGATATCTGCATGCGCGAGCTGCTGCCAGCCTATGACAGTCGTTGTGACACCTTCGTTCCCAGGTGGGCGAAGATACCCAAATCTACAATCGAGAAGAATGTCCGCGGAGACCACAAGTTTATGATCTCGGGCTACCACCGTAACAATCTGCAGGTATGACGATGGACCATTCGCATGGCAATCGTACTTAAAGAAAACGATTCCAGGAACCAGGCGTGACTCCGTGGACCCAGCAGCACGCTGAGGCTTTGAAAGACTTCTTCTACCCAGGTGGACCTGCAGATCGTCTCACGTGAGTGTTCTCGCTCTCCCACTTGGTAGCATGTCTTCACTTTGCCGACCATGTCAGAAAACTTGGGTGTGCATTCGTCAGACGCCACTTCCCTCAAACTGCCCAGCGGTTCGATACGTGTGCGAGATTGCTGGAGGAGAAGCACGGAATTAGATCAGACTACGATTTATTCTTCAACTTCTGCCTCAACTACCCCAGTGACGAGGCTCCTCGTGTGTACTGCCTCCCTCACGTGGATTGGAAGAATGTTGCATTTGGTGTCTGCCTTGTATTTGTACACGGTGTGTGTTTCCCCCTGTCAGCAAACTTCCTAGACTAAGGAGGACTTCTCCAGGCAGGTTTCATCGCAAGGAACGTGCATGGTTGGTGCTTTGGGAGGCGGGTGTCATCATCCAGGTTCCGCCTGGAGGTTTCGTGGCCTACCCCTCGTCGCTGTTTATGCATTTCAATTCTGATCGTAAGCAGGTTTGGTATACTCCCTTCAATGTGTGCACCAATGTCTTCTTGTCTCTGTTCGCAGGCTCCCTGATTGTCACGACGCCAGACGGCGAACTCCCGACACTCGAGACAACAGAGTACTCGGACGGCAGGGACGGCCGCCGCTCGTCCGTCTGGTTCACGCAGGCCTCCGTTGTACAGACTGCGGAGCTTGGATACACGACGGTTGAGATGGCAAAAGAGGCCGGGAATTCGGGGAAGTGTGACAAGGACAAGATGCTGGCCAGCGGAAATTTCCCCTCGATCTGAAGCACTACTACAATACATTGCGCCTGTCTTCGCGTGTGAGCTCACTGATCTTTGTCAATCCAAGCTCGCCGTTCGGGTGTCTGTAACATTGGGTCCTGTGCTCGCGTTGATCGGCGTGAATCATGCTCGAAGAGAGCATGATCCTCATGCAGCATTGATACGGGCGAGTTGTACGTTGCATAGCACAGTGAGTCTTCAGGAGTCTTGAGCTGGTCGGTTCACAGAAAAAGTGGAAAGTATCTGCGACTTCGCACGTATGATTGTTGAACGTCGCTTTGGCAATATTTGAGCAGAATGTCGCTCTCGAGACCAGGTAATGCCCGCAGGGCTGTGATGTGGATCAAGGGAGGTCTCGGCGGTTCCCTTTTGACTCTTGATAGAATTGTGCAATGACGCGTGACGTGTGACGCGTGACGAACGACTCGTGTAAGTACTGCATGTCTCGAGCCAATGATAGAAATCGAGGCCAGTGGAGTCGCAACATCGATTTTCTCCCACAACGGCCGCGTCTTGGACGGTTGCTCTTCGTTTTCTCTGCGCGAGTCCGCAAGTTCTTACGAATTGAATTGCCACACCGCTATCAACAGTTTCAAGGCCGTTCGCACTCATTTGGGCGCCATTCCAACAGTAAGTAAGAGCTATGTCTTTTTCATGATGTTTCGAGAGCTGAGAGCCACGAGATGAGATCACTCAGCTGCCCCGGCCTGAAATCGAGCGGCGACGTACCATCACGACTTCAACATGGTGATTCCTGTTCTCGCAAGACCAGCGCCGTCCTTACGTCCTGATCAACGCATGCGGAATCAACGGCGCACTGTCCTCACATCCGATCATAGGAGGTACAGCTGGTTGTCGCGCAGGCGGTTCTGGTACAAGCTAGCCTTAGCTTTGTAAAATTTACGAAAGGTGCCCCAGGTGCAAGGAGCCCTGGGGGAGCTTGGATGTGTTGTCTTGTTTTTCAACTCGTTTAATTGCTTGTCAATGAGGCTGATAACACGGGCGATCATCGTGTAGCACACCCCATACCTCTACCTTTTGGTCCCGTAAGATACCTGTTCTACTATTACCCGATAGCTCTGACACTGCTATGCTTCTCTTAGAAAAACATCACTAGTTAACGCATTGTGCATCATGTCTCAATTCATCCAACAACTGCAGTCTCTCTTATTGTTCCCCTAGGTCCAAACTCTACTTCCATTGTTATGGAGATGGCTTGCTGAGATTCTATGCGGCCTGCCACGCCACTGAGCCCAGCCTGACGCTTGTACGTGGCTTGCTGTGCAACACGGTTAGCGTGACGTTCCAGTACAACGAGGTTGTTGCATGTACCCACGTGTGTTCAGTGCTGAGGGCTGCGAGGCATGTTTACTCTTCTTCGCACCACCACCACCACCACCACCACCACCACCACCGCCGCCGCCGCCGCCCTCTGTCGATTTTCAACAATGGCCAGATATCGCCTTCAGAGACAGATCACCGGGTTTACCGATAGCATCAACGTGATTGCCTTCTCCCCGAACGCAGCGTATTGCGCAAGCGGTGGTGAGGACGGTATTCTGCGCGTATTTACAGGAGATTTCACGAAGGAGGTGCGGAAAATGCGGTGCATATCCTCAATCACGGCTATCGCATGGAGCGACCAGTTCAAAGACACCATCATCGTAGGAGATGCAGCAGGGGATATACACATAATACAGCTACGCCTACAACATCTCGTCTGCGTTCTTCTCACTGGAGTATTCGTATAACTCATTGCCGTCTCTAGCGGTCCGACTATATCATCATGGAGAGCGTGGCGAAAGAAGAGATATACTCAATAGCTCAACATGGCAGTGACGTAGCTATTGCGTGCGGACCATCCGTCTATCTTTTCAAGCAAGGAACATTGTGTATGTGTTCTCATAAATTTACGTCTGTTCTTTACTTAGTCATTATCAGCATCATTGACGGATCGGCGCGTACTGCCAGCGCCGCCTACCATCCCTGGTCTACAGGCATTGGTCTCGGAGCCCCTGACTCAGGCCTGCGAGCTTAAGTTTGCCAACGATGAACTCGTAGTCGCATATGTCGTCAGTGGCATCGTGTGAGTGACGTATAATCTTCCACCAGTCGTCGCTTTCGTGACTGATTGGCACCATAGAGGTTGGAACGTACGGTATGCAGACCCTGATCCAGTGTGGAGAATTGTTCCAAGAGCTACCCGCATGTAAGCTTCCATCCTTTATCTCCCCGGAAACTTCGACGATACGAACCTGTGATTCATGGCAGCGGAGGCCTAAGCATTGCACCAGGGGGATGTAATCTTGCTGTCACGAACCTCTGCGACGGGGTTGACTGGTATTCCCTCACGAGATCCTCAATGGCAACTGCGGATGCAAAATACGTCGCGAACAGTCTTCACTCAAGCGGTGAGAAGAATATCAAGATTCCGATAGTCTACATTCATGGGGGTGATTTCGTCGTTATCGGATCAAGCTTTGGGACAGTTCGTTTGATAGACGTGAAGCAACCAACTCACACTGTTCAGACCTTACGTCACGGCGAGGATGGTGAGCATACAAAATTTCAACGTAGACGTCTCCTCACCCTTTGTCGTTAGGCTCCAAGGCAGAAGTTGTCCAAGCGATGGTAAAGACACGCTGCGCTTCAGGTTCATTGGGAAACTCTAAAACTCCTTATCCAGGCTTACGCCGAGAATGGCAGAGAACGGCGAATTGTCACAGGCACATCAGATCAACGGGACGATTGTGTTCTGTCAGTCTGGTTGGCAGTCGAGGATTCAAGGGGACCTGCTTCTTGGTTGTCTAGAACAAGGGTTGTCCCATTTTTTTATAGGATCGCGGCTTGGACGGGCTTCGCTGTGAGTAAGAGCACTGGGTCTTTTACATGGCTGGTGACTTATTGGCATCGTTAGCTGTACATTGTCATTGCTGCATTCCTGGCGACCCAATTTACAGGCATCCGCATACCGTCATGGGCCGGATTTGTCCCACCTGCCCAAGCAACGCGCCTCGATCTCCCACGCGATATGCCATCGAGCAACGTGCCGTATTTTTTTGACAACGAAGCATTCCTCTCTGCGCAGACCCCTTCACATGATTCGGCCTCAATGCCGGCCTCGCAAACTTTGCACCCGGCGCGTACGCCGCCCTACGACCTCACATATGTCACCATTAAAGATGGTGCCGCCGGTTCCGAGACTAAGACCATGATGGAGACGAGTATGACCACAATGTGCTTTATCACTGAGCACCTCCCGTCTGCCTTAGACACGACTAACGAGGTACGCCAATCGCCATACACTGCTCTGCCGAAAACCTGATTCCTTTATATTTTCAGCAGGCCTAAGGGTCACATGACGGTTACGGTGGAGAATTGCTCAAATAATCAGGGGAGATGGGAGCGGCGAAGACACAGGCCGCGACAAGATAACGAGGATCCCGATGCGTATGGTCATGACGGCCGCTAGCTGAGAATATATATAGGCTTCCCAAACTATGATATATATCTGGACGGTTTTATCGACTTCCCATGCCAACCCGCGAGGTGCTGCTGAGCAGTACGTTACCTACCTTCTTATTCCTCTACCCTTGTGGTAGAGCTGCTCTTGAACTCGCGCTAAGTACTGTACAATTGCCGAGCTCGTACAAAGCGAACTCCTGGTGGAAAGCGCGAGCGGAAGGTACGGCTAGTGAATGGGGCTGAGCTATTGCAAGTGCTGTCTATGCGCTGAACGATCCTCATTGAGCAAAGTGAAAGCACCCGTTTTGAGGGAGATTAACAGCGATGTAGGAGGAGGGGGGAAGTCGGGTTGGAGGTGGAAAGATTCGGGAGAGATTCCATTGATTAGGCTGGTGTACGGAAGGCTATGTAGCTTGTCGCGGCGGCGATTGTCATTGTGACGAAGTTGACGGCGGTCCGTCCATTCTGAGTCTTGGCCCCATTCTATATTCCCCTATAGACCATACTCGTTACCCACCATCAGGTTTCGTCGTTCGTCGCTCGTGTTGCAACTTGCGTGCGACGCATCGGCTGCTCCAGATTCTCACATTTGGAAAGCACCGCCGTAGTCGCCAAGATGTCTGCCGATGCATCTAGTACCATTCGTCAGACATCTACTTGTCTCAGTCAACGCCGGAGGGTCAGTACGCCGTTCAAGTCACTGCAGGCCTGCTATAACTGTCAAGTCGGAAATTCAAAGAATTGTGTTTTCCGTGGTATGTATCCATGCTCCCTGCAGTCCTACAAGCTCAGGGATCCTCACATTATCAGATTTTCGTATTGTAACACCGATACCCGGAACCGATTCGTACAGGGTCTCCTTCCACGCCCAGGAGCAAGCAGAAGAGCTTATACAATGGAGACTCGTCTTCAACAGAAGGACGCTGCCCTCCGAGTACGACTGCAAGCTTGTATAGTGATCTCTCATGGCTTCCCGATTAAACAATTCACTATGTCGTAGAATGTGATTGCGAACGTGCTGCACCCGCTTTTAGTGAAGGAAGCTAGTCATCAGGAGAGGGAGGGGCTGATACAGATGGAGTGGCCATTGAGGGAGCGCATCAACTGCGGTACGTGGGTGTGACCTTGACGATCGCAGAATCATTGACACGAGGATTTTCGGGCTCTTGTCATCAGACATCTGCAGCACATTTTTGTTCAGCCAGGCTTGGATGTGCTCCAATTGTGGGCGCGACGTTTGCGATGCCTGCCGTGACGAAGTCTTCGAGGTAAGTTCTTTATCGACTGCTTCTTCGTCGAGGATTTGCGTCCTCAAGTGAGCGATCGGTTGTAGAACAGCGTGTGCTTCATGGCCACTAGATGCGACAGTCGAAATCATCTCCGGACAGACCTTCTGCCAGTATCGCGCTTTAAGGACTCGGAACTCAAGGAGGCACTCCAAGAAATGGCACGCATGTCATCTGCTCATGGTTTCCCACAATCGTGCGTTCTTATAGCTGTCATGTACGCGATACTGATTCTCGTAGAGCGCAATTGGGGGCAGAAGCAATTCAATACAATACAGTTTACAGTCGTCCCGTCGACGGTTTTCCATATCGTGAATTCATTCAGCAGTTCTCCACAGGCCGACCTGTCGTTGTCACAAACGTCGATTTGCCGGGGCCATGGAGTCCCCAAAGTTTTGTACGGCTTTATGGAAAGGATGCCGTGAAATTGGTGGACACGGAGACGCAGCATGAGTTCGCGGGCACACTTGCTAGTTTCTTTGGAGAATTCGGGACCTCCCACCCACATGGTCGCGCGTTGAAGCTCAAAGTAAGCGCCCACCTAGCCATCGTGTCACATCTGCATTCTGACGGCAGTGCTCGGCAGGACTGGCCGCCCACCGAACACTTAAAAGTAAGATATGGTCAACATTATGACTCGTTCAAGCTAGCTGTGCCGTTCCCAGACCTCACGCGCCCAGATGGTGTCCTCAATTTGGCGGCGCATTTCCCGGATAACATCATTTCTCCAGATCTGGGTGGGTTATCGCCTGTTGGACAATAATGAATATTGATTGACTCCTTCTTCCCTCTTAGGCCCGAAGATGTACAGTGCATTCGGTACTGTCGATGACGACTCTCATCACGGTTCTACTCGTCTACATAAAGACGTGACAGACGCGGTCAACGTTATGGCCCATGCCTCCGCCCCGCCGGAAGGTGCTTCCGGTGGCGCTCGTTGGGTCATTTTCCATCGACGTGATGCACCTGCACTTTCCAAATTGCTGCGCGAGCTACCAGAGTTTCAATTTCAGGGACCCGGGGACCCCATCCATTCTCAAAGTATCTACCTCACACCGAGAGATCTACAGCTTCTTCACGATGTGCATCACATCACTCCCTACGTGTTCACTCAGCGGCCAGGCGATTCAGTGTTCATTCCGGCAGGATCTCCACATCAAGTACGGCTAGCTTTTACTTCATTTCAGTTACATGAGGTTCAATTCTGTCATCGTATAGGTCTGCAATTTTTCTGACTCCATCAAAATTGCATACGACTTCATATGCATGGAAAATCTGTCAACGACATTAGAACTGGCGCAGGAATATCGTCAGGAGCGCCTGACAAACGAGGGTGATGATGTACTACAGATCTACAAGACACTATGGGACGCATGGCATTGCCTTCGCAAGAATTACGACGATATTTTACACGCTGTGCCTGCACACATTGTAGACGGACAACGGACAGAGCCCCAAGACGCTGAAGTTCTGCCCGATTTCTCTGCCCTCGATGCGCTTTCTCCACACCGGCCTGGCGCTGACTTGAGTGCTCTGTTGGGCGGACCTGAAGCTCCTGCGGGCGACGGTCGAAGAGCCAGAGAAAACCGTAGGAAACGCTCAAGTAAAAAGGTAAAAAAGAGCCATCAAGTCGTTGACGACCCCTTGGTTAAATATGCATGCCCACTTTATACCGCTTCAAAAAGTGCATGTTGGTCTCGTGGTGCACTCTTCCATCGGAACGGATTGATCTGCCACATGTGAGCATTGCTATTGGATTTCCGTATCTTCTACCTGATTGCTTGGGTTGTCAAAGAAGGGACATAGAACAACATCACCGTCTTTTCCGGCTCGACGGTGAGGCCAGAATGCGGCTAGTCGGTATGAAGGCAGAGGATTTTGATATCGAGTACAAACATCTGGTAGAAAGAGCAAAGCAATTGCTGGGGCTTTCGATGGGCACCTGAAGTTACGGCTGCTACGACCATTTATACTCCATGGACCTAAGTAGTAGATCGGCAACAAGGGTCAGGCAATTCCCGCTACTAGTATGCATGTACACCTGAGACTCGATTGAAGCTTGAAGCTTGGAGCTTGGAGCTTGGAGCTTGGAGCATCGGCCCGAGCATTCGCGTACTAAGATTTGCGACCTTGTCGTGGCTGAGCAAATTGTCGCCTTCTCCCGTATCCGCTCTCTCGCCTGCATTGCTCACCTTTCCCTTCCCTTTGCTTCTCTTCGTACGACACCCTCTTTTCACCAACGGCTCTTCCTTCGCAGCTTATAAATCGCAAAATCGGGTAGCCGTCGTATCTGCCCTTGTGCAGAGCATCACCACGAAAGCCATTCAGTTCGACGTACACGACGAAGACTCCAGTCTTATTCCTCCTTGGGAATATCTGACGACCCATTGAGCGTGTACCCCGTCTGTGGCCTCAGTTGAGTCGTTATTGGGGAGTGGTTTCCACCTGCGAACCACTGCGCTGAGCGGGATCATACAGAGGTGAGTATTCGGTATGGAGTGTCCTTCGCAACAACTCACTATCGTTCCTGTTCCTCGACTCGCGTCCTCAACGGAAGTCTTTGAAGCGTTCAGGTCATGTGGATGATCCTACGTACGTCCTGTAGCTCCACGCCAAACGGCGACGAGGGCAGTCGCCGTCCTTCGTTCGTCGCACTCTGCTTTACGAGCCCGTCCCTCGTCAAGAGCTATGCAACTGACGTCTAAACTCAACAGGTTACATGCCACTCTGAGGCTCTCGAACCGGTGGTTCACGAGTTCAACGTTCATGTCTGGCCGCGTCACGCGATGTCGTCCTCGAGCCCATTAGAAGCCATCCAAGGACTCTCGAAAGCCAATGCTCAAGACGCTCCTTTTGCTATGACATCCGGTGCACACTTCTTCGAGTCAGAGCAGGAGCCTAGTACAGTGCCAGCAGTTCAAGGGCAGTACGTTTCCTGTTGCCCACGCGACTGACTGCTTGGAGTAGAGCATGCCTTGCGAGCGCTCGCAGCCCTTGCAGAATACTGTGCATCCTTACGGGCCTTTTCGCTACGCACGGCGTTGACGTCCTGGACGCGTTATCTGGTGGTGCCGATCCGCGCAGAAAGTAAGCCGCAAGACGCATACTAGGCGCCGTTTTAGAATGTTGTGACAAAGACATCACAGTGGGAAGCCGTGTTTAGCAGATCCCGGGGTGGGGCGAGACAAATGTCGCTTCCGTGGGGTTTCAGAAGAACTCCAGGTTCGTTGGGGCCTTTGCGGAGCATCTCCTATGCCGCGCATAGTGTTCTCGCAGGGGCAGCGATTCTGAAGTATTCTTTGGTGCGCACGGTTCATTGGAAGACAGAAACGCAAACAACGTAGTCATAGTTTAAATTCACCTATCGGTCAATTGTTGTAGCAGTGTAATAGTACTGCAGTCGCTGTCGTCGAAAGCACTGTCGCGCAAGAACAGCGGGATGTACGGGCAGCACCACGGTGGTTCATACAAATAGGGACAAACAATCAAATTTGATCGTACTAGTTGGTGCGGAGTTCTCTAAACAACTCACCTCTGTATCTCATGCTGCTGTCTTTTGGCTGTAGGACCCGTAGCACGGAGTAGTTTTACTCTGCGCTGACAGGCCTGGTCAATAAGATGCTGCTTGATTCGGCCCTTTTCTCGATCCAAGATAGTGATTAGGCTCCGTAGCACAGTGTAGAGATACTCTGCGTTGACAGACCTCGCTACCGACGCATCCCGTCGGGGTACCCGTCTTTTTCACATAGAGTCTCCACCATTGTACCCCCCTCTTGACCTGCATTCTGTCGCTCTCGTTGGGGCATATCATTTTTTGCTCAAAGAATCTTCAACGACGACGGCGGTGACGATGCCACAGCCACAGGGCCTCCCTTCCTCGACTTCGACATCCTGCTTGTCACCATCGGCGTTTCGGTTGGGTGGTGGCCGGAAGTGAGAAGAGGTCCATTGACATCGTGAGTAATCTCCGTAGGTTCAGGCGACGAATATGAATGTGCTGCTGACTCGCCGTAGAGACTTGCGTAATAGAGGGATTCTGAAAGCATGAAATGGAGGAAGGAGGGAAGTAATGTCTTCATTATGTAGGTACTCTGCGCAGTGAACGGCTGTTGACAGTGCTAATAGAGGTAACTTCAAAATCTGCCAGCTACGAAGATAACAGATTGCATCCTGTGATGAACTTGGATATCGTTATGCATGCATATCTGCCAAGATTTAGGCACACGGTGGTGGCGACGATCTTACATCTGCTATCAAGCTCCTGCAAAAGTACGGCAGCCCACTCCACGTAATCCGGATTCACTGCTTAACAACTTCCCCCGCTCCAGCGATCGCTGGTCCGGCGCAGCCCTTGTCCTGACGGTCGACAGTAGCGAGATTTCTGGCATTCGAAGGTGCTTGGACGGGCATGTTAACGTAAGCTTTTTTCCAGAACGGAACGTGTTTTCGCCCCCCTCACCCCGGGCAGGTTTATTTCAGGTAGGAAAATTGCGATCCAATGCCAGATATACGGGATCCCGGCTACTTCGAGCCTTATTGCTTGGATGTTGCGTTCTTGTTATGCATATTGTTTCCGGCAAGAAACATATTTTCTGCAGGACCTTCTTTATCCCTGATTGTGAACCTGCTACAGTACCAGTACCCCTTCGACGACATTCTCCAAACAGTAACCGGTCTAGGCGCATTACGCCGACGATGGTGACGCGCTCTAGGATGGTCGTTGTCTTGACCAGAAGAGGTGCACACGGTGTGCATCGACTCATGTACGTGCGTGTCACCAAGGGTCAGTTTCTGTGCATTGCACGACCCCCTTCACTGACCTGCAACTACAAGTTTTTCTTCACCCTCGGGCTGTCTGGTGGCAGGATCTATATGTATGGGCTCCACGTGATTGTCCGAGATCTTGAGAAGCCGACATCCCGGCCCGAGAGAGGTGCTAGGGCGTGTTTGCATCTGCCGTGGCCCGAGTGATATCCTTTGATATGCATACGGCGTCCTCCGCTTCGCTGATTTCACGATGCACGCACAGTCAACAATGACAGGCTGGGTGGTTTCATCGCTGCTGGGCTATCAGGCAATTGGACAACGTTAACCGACGTTACTCTATCCCCTTTCCACGGACCGGCTTGACTTGGCGACGAGGCGCTCCCGGGCTTTTTTTGATTATGTGCAAGTTCATCTGAATAGATCTCGAGCCCCTGGCGTACAGAGATATCACCTTAGCAACCCACAATGGTCATGCAGGAAGTAGTGGGGGTGTTTGGGCCTTTGTCAGGCCCTCGTTGACAGAGGCTGGGCACTGATCATGAGCGCTGAACAACTAGCTCCGGTCTGCATTCGAGTCCCGGAGCCTTCTGATCGCAGCAAGCTTAGAATGCCCTTTTACTGCATATCATTCGGTCCTCTTCTCCTACCTTGCCAGGACTAGCCTCCGCGTTGCAGGTGCTGTTGGTTGTCGATCCGGCGCCGTCTGTAAACCTGGATAACAAAGATTCCACTGGCGCGAGAGCCGATGTCGTGCCTGCTGCCTTCCACGTCCCGAGCCGCGCCCCATCATTCCCGCCGTGTATATATTGACCTGGCTCGCTGAAAGGCTCCTTCAGACTCGGCAGCCTCGGCAGCTCGTCCATGCAAACGCTGCCTCACCTTGTTGAAAGGTGCGGGGCGGTGCCTCCAAGAGAATTGGCCGACAGATAGCGGCACAGGCGTCAAAAGGAGTCCTAAGGACCGAAGGCGCCTTCGTTCAAGATTCGACAGAAATACGCCCCACTGATGAGATGAGACCCACCAATCTTTGTCGGGCATTCTCTGTGGGTGGGTCTCTATGAGAGCGACGTTCAAGGTCGCGTATGGGCTTCTCATGCTGAAATGGGATGGGTTGTAGATGTGCGACGCGTATTGCCTTCGACTCATTTACCGCTACTTTGAACAGGTGCCGCATTTTCATGCTGGAACGTATGTCATACAGCCGTTGCTCGAACATCGCAATGTTAAGTGCAGTACGTGCTGCTGCTCCAGCCCCTTGAACCAATACATGCCCAATAGGTGCGTTTACGACTCCAGCGCGCCGCGGCTCTGACAAGAATAGAGAGACCCTGGACCAGCCCTCAAGATATCCCCCCGCCGGAGGTGGCGAGAGAACAAACCAGGAGAGTAGCAGGTGCCACCCACTCTTGCATTTTTTTCTCACACATTCACAGACCAGAGGCCTGCGAGCCAACTCGCGTGCCGAAGAGATGACTGCTCAAGCGCCTTCAAGCACTCAAGCCGCAGCCATGTGTAGAATTTATGAAAGCATCAATGTTACATTACACAGATCAAACGTCGACGTATATTATGTCTGGCGCGAAAGCGCGTAATTAGAATATTAGAGTGCCCAGATGATACCAAAAGCGCATGCAGCAAGCGCGAAAAGCGACAGAGCAACCTCGAACCGTACCTGCACGAGAAGCGCGTTAGCAATTGAAGCATATGCTGGCCCTGATTGGTGCTCACCATCCTCTGACGAAACAAGGCGGCCTCCCTTTTCAATCGCCGCACATGACCCTGTGTCACCAAGAGCCTTTGCTGCACGTCTGCAAAACCCTCCTCCAGGACTTGTTGAGCGCTGGCGACTTCTGCTGAGATAGATTGAGCACCGGCTAACGCTTCGGCTGAGGTGGATACGGCTACAGCCAAGGCTTGAGCTGAAACAGACTGAGCTCCGGCGAGAGCTTGGGCTGAAGCGGATTGAGCTCCGGCAAGAGCCTGGGCTGAAATGGCTTGAACTCCTAGTAAGGCCTGGGCTGAGGTGGATCGAACGCCGACCAGGTCATCCTGAAGTTCAAGGATGGCCTCATCCGTGTCATATCCGATGTGGGAGAAGAAGTCCTGGAGGGCTATTAACCCTCCTTCCAAGCGAGAAAGTCGCGACCTCAGATCAGTGATTAAGAGCTGAAGGGAAGTCATTGTCACCACCGAAATGCACCGAGGGCAGGCATAGGTACTCACCGTGATGGTACGCTTAAAATCGATGCTGCCGTCCGAAGCATCACTAGTAGCATCCGAGACAGCAGTCATGCCATCCTGAAGATCGAGTGCATCGTCTTGGACGTTGTGTATTGCGCCAGGCATGGTGTGTCAAGTGTTGCTGACGATTGAAGAAGGTGGGTGAAGGACGCTGTCGGTGCAGCGAAACTTTGTACCCTGGAGCACCTGCCGGGAGCCAGCAAAATGCGAAGAGCGCGAGGGAGGAGGTCATACGTACTAGGATGCAGCCTCCTAACCTCGACATCTAAGCGTGTATCAAGCCAACGCCACTTCAAGCGGGTCATCGAGATTGACGATATGGACGGTGAGCCTCCTATCTGAAGACATGCGGAGAGAGGGAAACACAGCAGCCTCGGAGGGCCGATTTGAGGGCATGGGTGGGGGTCAGGATCAGATGCCTTCTTGGCGAGAGATGTATTCGAGGCCTTGAGAAGGGCCAGATCGCCGTGGCAGAAGCCAATGGCCACGCTCTGTACATGTTGTGGGTCCATGAGAAGTTTCGGAGTTGCAATCGGAATCTTTCTTTACTCAGCAGATCATGCGCTGGACGCTGCACTAAGCGTTCTAAACAACGATACCTGCGCTGCTCTTGCGTTGTTTGTCACGCGATTTCTACGTGTAGGTGGCTATCTTCTATGTGCTCACCGCTCTAGCAGGTAAGATTGGGTACTCCCGCAGGTCTGCGAGAGAGAGGTGGCGAATTCGAATGCCCCATCAGAAACCACGTTGAAGAGGTGCGCTCATATGCTCGCGCTTCGAAATTGTGAAGAATGCTAGAGATACGGTATCTAGACGTTTGACAGGGTGCTGTCATGCTGGGCAGTGCCAATTGCGCCAAACGCTGTGATCCGCGAACTGATGTGAGACGCAAACTTTTCTCTGC
Source organism: Dentipellis sp. KUC8613 (assembly GCA_002286715.1). NCBI lineage: Eukaryota > Fungi > Basidiomycota > Agaricomycetes > Russulales > Hericiaceae > Dentipellis > Dentipellis sp. KUC8613. Next base: position 87,798 of record NSJX01000057.1, on the reverse strand, counting down.
TTCGCGGATAGTACTCTTGTCCCGCAACAGCGCAAGCTCCTTACCACAGCGCCAACCAAAATTAAATTTATGTACTAGCTGACTTCCAAGCCACAGCCGCAATCGCATCGATCACCGTCATAATCCATCCTTCCCTCGCTGCCCCCACGCCCATGAACAGATCCGTTTCAGAATCACACAATGCGTCTTCGATACACACGGAGGGATATTCCAGGAATAAGGCCTCTCCGATATGAACGCCGTACGTGCGCGCGTTTACGTTCCGTTCTCTTAGCTAACCATGAATCTTTCTGAACCTCGACCATCAAAGAACCACAGCCTCCGACCCCAGCCTCTGCACTATCCCAAAATCGGCCTATTCTTCCCTTGCTGCAAGTGCTATCGTCCCGCTCCCTGCCAGTATCCCGCCATTTCGTGAGTGGCGTTCGCGTTGGTGCCATGCGTGGCTTCCACGGCGACCTCCAGTATGCGGGGCTGCCGGGAACTGGTGTGAAAACACTTCGTTCCGCCCATCTGCTGACATCCTCTGGCTATTTGATAGCTCCTTCTGTATCGCACCCACACGAGGGACTCACCCCACGCACTTGGAGACGAGCTAGGATCCAGATATTGATAAGGTGAAATGTTCCTTCAAACGAAATCGTAGTGCTTCATCTTTATCCTACTGCATGCAGTCTACATCCTGGAGTTGCTGCTCCCTCTACTTGAAGTTGCAGAAGTTGCACATCAGAGTTAGAGAATGCGGCTTGGCCAGCCGCATTGTTCCAGCTCGCTGCATGATCCGAATTTCAAAGTCAAATGAAGTTTGACCTTGCTGCTACGGTACGTTTCCTCCCATCCTGCCTCGAGGTGATCGCTGATAGAATCTTTCAATTTTTACAAGCTGCCTCCTGGAACGTTTTCGAGGCTGCTCAGAGGCGAACGCAGCATTCGCAATGTTGCGCGTCCTCCACATTCTTCTCACCACCCACACGACGGGCCCGACCTTCCCCGCATGCAAAATCCTGGTGCGCCACTCCATCCTGTACTGTTTACTTCCCCCGTGTTCTCGTATTCATCCAGCTGCATCCTCCGGCAACATAGCTTGAAGTCGACGTAGCTCGAAGTCGAACGTTCGTGCGGAGATACGTGTATATTACACGCCAGAACCTCGTGCGACCTCACCTCATTCGTTATCAGCTTGCCGGGAAGGCTCTCTGCGATATGCTTATCGCACGAGTCTAGGCCCTTCGGAAAGGTGCGTATTCGCCCACTTGTGTAGAAAACGTGTGTACAGGTTATTGAAACCGACAGGTTCCCGTTTTCCGTAATGAAGGCGGCAGCAACGTGATGTGGGCTGTAGGGGGGTTGGCGAGGATCAGCAGCACACTTCAACTTCGGCTTCAACTGCTGAGCCCTCGTCCAACGACCTACTGAAGTTATTTGTTACGCCCGCCTAGATTGCGGAAATCTACGGCCAATCAGAAACACATCAGAAATAAGCAATATTTTTCTCTCATCTTTCATGCTTTCCTCATCTCTATATCTCTCCTTTTAACCCGTGCTGCTCATCTCAGTCACTTACTGTACATCTTATTCGATTTATGCCCATGTGTTCTCTATGGCTGCCTTCTTCGAATCCCTGCTAGCTGTTCTCGCGACGCATGCATGATAAGTTGCCGATACGTCGCCCTCGGGGTTTGTTTGAATATATATGGGTCTGAGACATTAGCAGTTTTTCCTCTGATATCGTATGCACCTTGCAGCATTGGCCCATGGAGAGGATCCGGTTTTTATCATTATAGCTAAATAAGTGATAAGGGTGTCGCTTTCCTTATCCGACAAGTATGATTATCGATCATCTGTCCTAGTTCTATCCTGTACATGTCTACGGTCGGCTCTGCAACAGGATTTCATTCTTGCAGCGGTCGGTCACTACGGTCTACCTGCAGGTAGTCGGCGATACAAGACAAGACGAGGTGAGTCTCACTGGTCGATTCCAAATCCTCTGGCACGCGTGCTGCATTCCGATACTCATCATTCGCGTGCTAGGATCTCTCTATCGCTACCCCATTCTTTGTCCAATAAAATTTCTTTCTTCACCTCAAAGTCAGTTGTCATGACGGTTTTTGTAAGATGTTGACTTGACTTGAGGATCCGTTCTTTTCCCCTTGCACTAGCACTCTCCGAAAGCTCCTGCCCGCGGGCATCCGCGCCATGATGGATGTGGACGACTTACCACAAGAGCTTTCCAATAGTACCATCTCTGTTCTTCGGGAATGGGAACAAGAAATCAAGTTGAGAACTGCGCAGATCAACGGTCTGGGTGGCCTCCGGTTCGTGAACCCACCTGAAGCAAACTCCACATACATCCCGGAAGATACCACCCCAGTGGCCAATACGGGGTCATATGCTCTCGTAGCGAATGCCCGCGTGAATGAGGACTTCCTAGACACGGAGTATCGGCTTTGTGATCTCCTTCAGGAATTGAAAAGGATGTCTGCTTCCGCAGAGGAGGAAATCGAAACCGCACGAGAGCTCGTAGAGCAACAGGTTTTCCACGCCTTACATCTCCTAAGGCAACATAAGAAGGAGGTTTGGAACCGTCAGCGTCGGATGAAGGGAGGAAGCATCGACACTGGTATTGTTCCGCCTTCAGATCATCAGGCCTGGGTTGACGGCTTACCCTTGTTCTACAGATCGGTACCTTCGGTATTCTCACCCGTCTTCGTCCCTTATCCTGGTCGCGTATCTGACGGTTTTGATCATGATGGTGTTCTTTCATCTTCCTAGGCGTGGCGCAAGGATCCTGCTCGCCGCGTTTCGGAGCATGCTGAGGGTAGAATCGCAGGAGACGGCTCAGGAAATCTACAAGGATCCTCGCAGTGTCATATCCTTCTACCCATTGGACCCTGTCACTCAAGTCTTCGTCTGCTGTCCCAGCTGCTATTTCCTCTATCATTACAACACCGCACAGGAAAAAGCTCTCGTTCCCGACTCTTGCACAAACAGGTCTACTCGGTCAAGTGATCCATGCGGAGAACCACTTTGGAAAGCCGTGGCTCGTGGACAAGGTTGAAATCGCGTACCTATATTAAAGTACGAGCCGCAGGACATCAAACACTGCATCGGTAGATGGCTTTCGAGGCCCGGTATGGAAGATCTTCTCGAGAACGCGTTTCGCCGTGCCGCACATCCCGAAGCCATGACGGATTGTTGGGATGCGGAGGTCTTATGTAGAATTCTCGGACCTGATCGAAAACCATTTCTGCCTGGTCCAAAAGATCGCCTGAGGCTAGTCTTTGGGATCTCCACGGATTCGTTCAATCCTTTTCATTTGAAAACAGCCAAACAGTCCGTTTCTTCTACAGGCATCTGGCTCTTTTGTTTGAATTTTCCTCTACATCTCCGCTTTCTCGATGAATATGTTTGCCTTGCCGGTGTTGTTCCTGGACCTAACAAACCGTCATTGGAACAGATCAACCCTATTTTAGACTTGATCGTAGATGTCTTCGAGGACTTCTGGTCCCCCGGCGTTCATTATACTCGAACATACAAGTACGCTTTGGGACGGTTCGCAGAGGCCATTCTCGTTCCAAACTTGTCGGACATGATCGCCGCCCGTCAAACTAGTGGATTCTCCGCAGTGACCTCTCATCGATTTTGCACTGAATGTGACCTGGACTTCGATGATATCGACAACATTGACAAATCCTCTTGGCCAGTCCGCAAAGCAGTAGATCATATCCGCGCTGCCATCAAGTGGCGGGACGCGAGCTCTGAACGGGAATGCAAGCAGGTCTTCAGTGAGTTTGGCGTTTGATGGTCCCCACTTCTTCGACTGCCCTACTGGAACCCAATCCGCTATACTCTCGCGGAAGCCAGTCATATTTTTTTTTTAGGTCTCGTCGCCCATCATTGCCGCAGAGCATTTCGCATTGACATCAGCGTAGACGGAGGCTTGGCTATTACCGAGGATCTTGATTCGGCAGGCCAGTCTCAAAACAGCAGGCTTACAGTTGAATGCTACGATCTCATCAAGAGAAATAATGATGACCTCTATGATTCTCTACGGGACCAGCCATCTGTTCTGCTTCAATATATTTGCCAGGACTTAGGCCTTCAGCGCGTGGGGACAAATGACTTACTAGCGCAGCAGATCGTGGACTGGGTAAGTGTTCCCGCTATGTCCGTGGATTGTGAATTTACATGCGTCCTATGCAGAGATCTAAGACAGACATAAGTACATTGTCTCAGTTCGTTCATTTGACTGCGGACGACGTTCCATCCTCCTCTCCGTCTGGATCTGTATCGGCACATCCTCTATATACTCGTCCAACACCCATGCCAGAAGACTCGGAGATAGAAACTAGCGATGCAGCCCTGGAATCCGAGCCCAACTCTGACGCCGCATTCGATCCTCACATCGCGCCGACTGAGAAAGAGGAAAAGTCTGTATCCGCTCTTTTACGACAGATTGAGAAGAGAAGAAAGGATACGACGGTTGAACGAGCAGCAGTTCGCATATTCCGGTATGCTTGCGTCCGAGTCGGTCTTCCTTGGCAAGGATTGACAAAATCTCAATTACATGGGAAGCTGAAGGACTGGGCTAAAGTTGCGTACCCTGACCCCCTGGATGGTGCACCGAAGTCAAAAGGGAAAAGGCCCGTACGTGGCGTAAATGTGGACGCGGAACTGGATGGGAAAGAAAATGCTGTCCTTGGGCTATTCGTTATGACGCAGACGTGGGCTGATATGGAAGAGACTCAAGTCCCCTCTTGGACGAATAAAGCACCGTCCAACTGGGGAACAAAAAAACGGGGCAAGCTCAGCTCTGGGCAATGGCAGGCAATAGCTCTGATTCATCTCCCTGTAACGCTTATCAAGCTGTGGGGTTCATTCGATGAGGATGATCGTCGGCGCCAGCTCCTAGATAATTATATGAATCTGGTGCAGGCAATTACTCTTGCCAACCTCCACACGATCTCCCCAGCTCATATCGAAGAATACGACGACGCAATATACTCCTATATGAAGGGATATAAGGAGCTCTTCAAACATGTGACTGTTCACCCGATTCACCACGTCGCAATGCATCATGGAGATGAACTCCGGGGATTCGGACCGTCTGGAGCGAGCAAAAACGGTGCATACTACGAGCGGCACATTCATCAACTCCAGGAAGTGAACGCGAACCAAAAGTTTGGTGAACTTGAAGCCACAATGTTACGGACATCTTGTCGGAAATCTAATTTGCGGGCGCTGCTGCTGGACGACCCCGCTTTCATGGATCGTGCGCCGGAGCTTGTAACTGAGTTCAAGAAATATCTGGACGAGGATACGAGAGGAACCCGTCTCGCGCATATGGCTCACGCCCTTCAACCTATGGCGGACGTCTCGTACAAAATGTCTTCCGCCAAAGCCTACGTCCTGGACAACTCTACCTTTCACCGAATGACGCGGTTTCTTCTGTCTCAGACCACGCACGAGCGCATCCTCGCATCCAGCAATGGCCTCAATATTCCCTATGTCTCCCTTCGAGGCGTCCGTTATGCTACGCAAGATTATCTCCCTCGAGACAGCGATATCATATACCGAACACAATCTGAATCAACAGACAAAGGAACACATATCGCCGGTCAAATATCTCGCATCTACGTTATCAAGTATTCGGTTCCTGGAACTGACCTCTCGGTGACTCCGCCTCGTCACGAGTCTGTATTCATGGTGATACAGCCGTATAAAACATTGCCAGAGGATCAAGAAGAATTAGATTCTCCCTATCGGCGCTACGGATTTGCGGGTGGTTGGCTCTGTTCGACCCAACTACTCGACCCTATCTTGCTTCCTGCCACCCAAATTACATCCCATTTAGCCAAGACTTCAATTGAAGTTGAGTGGAGGAAAAAAAAATTGCGCTTGTTTCACATCCTCCCTCTGGACAAGGTATTATTGAATCTGATTCCATGCTCGCAGACAAAAATTCACTCTATTGTCAGCTGATACAGGCACCATTCCTCATGAATCAGACGAAAGTCAGTGATGTTCCGGAAAATGACAACAACAACGACAACAACAACGAGGAAATGGAGGAGTGAGATCAAATGCCAGTGCGAACCCATCGTTTTGTCTACAGACGGCTGGATATGATTCACTCAAGGTCCTTGCAGCATACATAATTTTCTATACGTAGTTCGTAGTCGCTATGCTATTCAGTGGACACCCCGGCTACTAGTAAGATCCCGCGCAGATCGTCCACTGATGCAAATGATTCCGACTCATGAGGAGAACAGCGTGAGATCAACGTGACAGTGCAAAAGTGGCGCGTGAAGACCTTTCCTCTAAACTCCTCCTCCTCCTCCTCCTCCTCCTCAGAGCCTCAACTCTTGTCGCCACAGAGGCAGGCGTTCATCTAGCATCGCCTTGCTCTCTCTCTCTCTGTACCCCATAAGACTCTTCGAGAACAGTGTGCGTACACGCCATGCCTTGCCATCGTCCCTTTGAATTACGGTACAAACCAGTGGCCGACGCACCATTCCAAAGGTCCTTTCGACCCCGACCGTCTGAGGCTTGTTATCGAGATAACCCAGACGGGTGTGCCAGTGAGCTGGCTGGTGGAATGTTGCATGCTGTTCATAGCGTAGCGCGCTGTGAAACGTATACTGCGATCGGGTATTTGGCATGTCAGGTCAGCACATTTTGAATTCGGTGAGCCCGACAACTATCTCGTTACAGTAGGATCTCACATCATGCACCAATTAGGATGACGACTGTATTGCCTGTGGACGACGCTTGAGAATAGTAACTGTAGCCTCAGTAGCACCCACCACCACTGCGCCCGCGCCTGTCATGGATGTCCTGATAACGAAACAGCGAACCCTGCATTTTCCATGTCATTGTACTTGCACACAATCCGCCGCCAGAACCATCGGCTGACCACAGGCGTAGTACATCGTACTGTTATCATCAGTGTGCTACTTATCCGATCATGGTTTACCCCTTAGTATCCGCTCATTCGCACCAATCTAGCGCTGCGATCCGACGACGTGCTGCATATGCCCGCAGCACGTCCGACTCTGCAGGTTCATGCAATGCCGTGAAAGTGTAGCCAGCGTGTTGCAGATGGAGGGCATGGACTTCGAACTCGTCCATCTAAGCTTCCTTGTAGTCCGGCTCCTCTCTCACTTGAAGGACGTATCTGATGGTCATTCTCCAGCAGATAAACAGCCTGTCTTCGTGTCGCAGAACATGAACCTGACAGTGCCTTTTACAGCTTATGTGGCCTTCTTTGGTCACTCGACAGCCTCCTGCCAGTGATGACGCGCCGGCGCACGACCTGTTTATGTGTTTGCGCAAGTGGAATATGTAGGTATGGCTGGTGATGAGGGACGACTGCATGATGGCCATGTATGCATGAAGACGGTGGGATTATGCCTCAGAGAGGTGGTCAGTAGTATAATCACTCACTATGTACGAGTACGAGTGTCCTGTCGAATAGAAATACGCGTACGCCTTTACTCGCAGATCTAGAGTGGGCACATGAACGCGAATCTGGAATGAATTATTGCGGTAATCCGAGTCAGTGAGCAATTGTTGGTACAGTACGGCATCACTGAGGACGACTCGGGTAGGATCCGAAACCTGCATTGTTGGCGTACGGCTGGTCCCGATCTGACCCGGTTCGAGTCCGTCCACGTGGTTCCTCGATGCCAGCTCACACCAAATCTCCAAATCTTCAACTCTGTATCTCATATCGTCGCCGCAGGACTCGTAGCATGGAGTAGTCGTACTCTGCGTTGACAGGCCCGGTGCCGAATCTCGACCTCTCAACCTGTGGCCGAGCCTTCCTGACCCCTGGTCATCCACAGCATGCCATTCGCACTGTCGTACCTATGGTACCACAACTCCTTCGTCAACCACGGCATTTTTCTTTTAGACATAACAAGTTTTTTCTTCCTCTTGGGGTCATCTATAGGCTGTCCTAGAGCTACTACTTGGTAGACAAAGGCGGGCAATTCCAGAGCGTCCCAACGACGACGACGGCGGCGGCACGATTACGGCGCCTAACTTCTTCAGCTTCCCCACGCCGCTCGTCGGGGATCGCGCCTCAAGATACAAAACTGATTGCTCTGCGAACGAGATGATCTCTTCAGTTCACAATAGTGAGTCTTTCGTATCCTGGCGAAATCGTGCACAACAAATCCTATAAAAATACTTTATTATCAATATTGCTGACACCACCTTGGCACAGCCTCACGTTTCTTCCTAGCATCCGTAGGCATCCCTCGGGCGCATGCGCCCTGCCTAGGTCGCCCGAGGGTGTTGACACACACGCCGGATAGAGCGATGCAGTAGGCCTGCATCCCATATCTCCTACTCCTAGCCCTTCGGGTTAGAAGATGGGCTGTCTTTTGGTAAGCCCAGCTCATGCCAGTTCCATCAAGATTCCTTGTCTGACTCTCAGAGTCGGAATCTGGCTAGGCGCAGAGAAAGGTCCCCATCCTGGGAGGCTATGCGTCACCCTTTTGATAAGTGCAACAAGAATGGTCGGGACAATGCGCCGACATGAAATTCCGTGGACTCGTTTCGACCGTCGATGTGCGTTGTCATAGCATATGATCTTCGGCGTGACTCTACCCGCGAATTTTGAGCCCGTTGATTTTCAGCTCATTTGGTTGTGCGCGAGCGAGGGCTTTTCGGTCCATGGGGCCCGCTGCTGGACGCGGTGCCTCCGACTGTAGGCCCTGGCAAGGACAGTGCCGCCGCCGTCCACAGCATCGCCAAAGCGCAGCCGCCAGTGCGGATGAGGGCAGCGATGCGCTGCGTTTACTGTGCGTCATGCATCCCGTAGCCTGGAGTCAGCAACGCCTACCGCGCTCTATGCACGTTGTCTCACGCATTGGCTATGAACGGGATGACAATGTGTTTCCGGACTTCGCTCTTGGGTATCTGCGTTTCTGGTGTTACCCCTGCGTCGCGCTCTCGCAGATTGTAATATGGACGTCAATAGCACGCCATCGACGCCGCGCTTGCGCCGCGGTGCGTTCATCTTGCTCATGGTCATATCGCTGCAATCGAGGAATCGTTTCGATATGCTAGCATGTCTGCGATTTCTGCTCAGCAAACTCCGCGGCTATCACACTAATTTCAGCATATACCGCTCACCAGCGTGATGTCGTGCCGTACAACCTGCCGTGCATCAGCAGTCAGTAGACTTTCTGGCTGCCGGCCAGGCTGTGGGCAGACGTCGTCGATGGCGGCGGCATGCTGAGCATGTGTTGCATGCAGTACCGTGGATTTTGCGATGACAATCTTCAGCGTCCACTCACTGCCACGCTCACCAACCTCTCTAGTTCCCATCGACAGTGGAAGTTTAATGAGGATAGACGTTGATGTGTAGGGATGCAAACTTCAAGGACAATCGGCCATCGTGCAGAAGTTATTCGTGAGTCATTGTGTCAACTATTGTGTTCGTTTTCGAGGCTCACATATGCAGAATTTCTCTTCGTTTCGACAAGAAAGACTATCAGAAAAGTACACACCTCTGTAAGTCATACAACGTGCTGCCTGAATCTCACTATTAAACAGGACCGTTACTCATGATCTGCAGTGCGCTGCTGTTACATGCGAAAACAAGAAAGCATATGGACGATAGCAAAACAAACAAACAAGAACTTGCGAGACTTTGCGGAGAATACGATTTCGGCCTGGGTTCTGCAAGGTACTTCATTGTCCACGAAGACTCAACCTTGATGGATGTGAATGTGGACTTCGAAGGTCTGTGGTGAGTTCAGCATCGTATGGAGTTGATGGAGCGCCGGACAAAACTCACGCAATTAAAGAACACTGGCCCTCGACCACTAGCACCACGCTGTACACCAGCAGCGGCTTCTCCAGTATCCTCATTGCCCCCAAAAACCTTTCAAATGCCAGGCAGATGTCACAACAGTCGGTATGGGTTTGAAGAGGTTTGTGGAAAACGAGTACGCACCTCGTCGACCTCCATCGGCACTGCTTCGCTGCGCTCGATGCCATGCACGAAGGCCTGTCGAATACAACGCGAAAATAGATAAACGTGAGAGGTTTGAAAGTAACTATAGAAATTTCGGGCGCACCTCGTCAATGTTCATCGGTATCCCATCGGCATCCTGTCCGCGTTCGACGTCGGGGTCGACGTCCATGAATACGTCGTCTACATCCATGGGTTCTCCGAGCGGCGTCGGCGACTCAGTTGGCTGTAGACAGTGGCGGCAGCGGTGGCGAAGGGAATGGTAAGCGTGGTACTTGGTATAGCTGAATACCGGGACGAACCAAAACGTTAGCAGGCGGGTCGACTACCTGCGGCGAGCCCACGAAATTGTGAGCAGATGCCCTTCTATCGTATACAGACAGATACGCACCATCTCATCTTCGCCGTTGAGTCCCGCGATATTTGTGTTCTCGGGCTGCTGAAGCGGATCCTTCAACAGTGAAGGAGTGAATAAAGTACATCGACGAGAAGACGACAGATATACGCACCATGGGAAGTTCGACGTCTGGCAAGCAGGCCGAAGAATAGCTGGTGTGGGCCGAAGACACGTTCAAGTACCTTTGAAAGGAACAGCTTGCTTAGAGGGAGAAGCTCGTTTAGAGGAAGAGGGAAGGCTTAGACGCGCTAGGATAGATGTGCGGCGCCGACCTGTCGGATACGCCGCGCAGTCACGAGCGCGTATATTACACGGTCACGGAATCAGTACGGCAGCCCTCAGTTGTGACGGTTCTTAGCTACAAGTTATGTTTCTCATATCTCAACTACACGACAGCCTATACTACATACTCTATGATAAATGTCGAAAATGAGCTGTACAAACACAGTTTTCAGGCGTAGTCCACCCGAACTGCATACGCCCTCTCGAATCCGTTCCTGGCCTAATCTCAAGTTGAAGATCTTCGTCGCCGACATGATCGCCTCAGCCCCGCGTACAAGCTGAATCACCTCATATACGGCGCAGCAGATTGCAGCATGTCTTATGCGTGAATGACGGGCCTCGTTTTGCGAGCAGCTTCATGGGAGTGATGGTCCCTCCAGCAAAGGTGGACACGGCCACATACTGTGGCATGTGGATGCGTTCGTGGTGGCAGAGATGGTGGCATAGATAATGACGATGACGGCGACATGGAATTGACCGCTGAGCTCGGCCTCCTGCTTCTGCAGCGCACAAGCGCGCAAGTCTGCACTGAATGGGCCAGCAGCGGGCGGGTCTGAAACATTACAGCGCTGGGCGAGCGCGCGTAGTCCTACCGCGGGGAGCGTGGTGAGCGCGAGCGGTGGCGTACAGGTCAAGCTCGAGGTACGGTTCCGCGACCTCCAATGTAACGCTTCAGTTCCTCTATGTTTGCAAGCCACTACACTTCCTGCTCATGCTGAATGCCCCTACGTCATTGCACCCGACGACTTGAGCTGGTTCGTCTAGTGCAAAGCGGCATGCCTGACCTCAAGATCCGACCTCGCTTTACAACTGTCACCGTGAGTAGTATTCTTGCCACGATGAAAGTAGGACTCATCTATTGCGTCACGCTGGAGATGGTTGTATTCGGAAATCAAACTACATGGATCTTGACACAAACGGGATGGGTCGTTTCTTAGTCTAAAAAAAGACAAGGAACTCCAGATCTTTCGCGACAGGGTAGTAGCGGGCATTGAAACCAATGGACACGATGGATGGGGCCGTGCTTCACACCGAGGGTGACGGGGCGAGATGCGAGGAAACTGCTAATCGCAGGCCTGCCTTGGGCGGCGCTTGACGTGCAGGTAAGACTCTATCTTGAAGTTATCATGGCCTAACGAGCATGATAGGCAAAGCGGAAGACAGGCACGATTCCTCGGTAGTCTTGAAGTCAGCCTCTGCTTGACGCACGTATGTGCTCGTGGGACGTACCATGCTGTTCGCTGTGAATTACACTTGTTCCCGCATCTTCATGTTTCGATCGCATCTCTTTGTCTTGGTCGGGAGACACTCCGAGGCCGGACCCAGAGCCCATGGCGTCCACCGGGGAAACGTCTGGTTGCTAGCAGTGAGAGAAGACATAAGTAACAAGAGTCTCACCTTGTTGGCAGGTCATCAGCGAACGCGCTGTAGAACTCTCGATTCTTCACGCTCGAGAGTCTTTCGGCGAGATTATTAGTCCAACGCGATACCCTGGCCCTTCCGGCGGTACACGTGCAAGGATTGGCAAGTTGGGAAGCCGTAGCACAGTTCCGAGATCGGTCGGCACGTACTGGTCACGACGACGTTCACATCGTGTCACATCACATTGCATTGTCACGCATCGCCGCGGTTCGACTGCTCGCCCAATGTCGTCTCAGGTTTCCAATTCTTGATTTGCTACTTCTTATCACTAAGCTCATGATCGATGTGTCGCTGAGTGTGCCACAGTCAATAGATTGGTCCTCTGAGCTCTCGTGCATTTTCACAGCGTAAGTGTCTCTGATTTCGAACTTTGAAAGTGCTCTTTATCTCACGAACAACTAAGACGACGATAGAGAGCAGCTTGATCAATATGTCATGCAATGATATACGGCTGTGTGTGATATACGGGTGCCTGGTGGTGACAGTGAGTGTAGCAACACCCAAGAATAGTGTCTCGCTGACAGAGTTGTGAGCGGAACATTATACTAGCTCAGTACGCTTGGCACTGCGCATGCATTCTCCTCATGTATGGTCCGAGTCATTTTACCCAGTACGTTCGTTTTTCTGCGTCTATTAGAACGTGGTCTTGTCTCTGACTTTGCTTCTGCATCACAACTGAAGCGTCCTAGCCCATCACACTCGTCAGCTTATCAATGAAACGCTTTCGACTACCACCGCTACTATTTCCATTTCCCGCGTCGACAGTAGCTCGGCTCCTGCAGGTATTCCAGATATTCCCTGCAGTGTGGGGGCGTCGGGTCTTAGCTGTGTGGGTTGGGGGTCTTCTCACTTGTCTGCCTCCGAAAAGATGGGCTTCCTCCGCGAGACACGGCTCCTCTTTCAGACTCTCGACATAGCCAACGATCGCTCACGCCCTCCATCGCTCGCCTGTCCTTCGTGCTCGCCATCGGAAGCTTCACCTATTGCTGCGCCTGCGTCGTGTGATTTGGCACCGTGCGCGGCCCGATCTACGCCAACGCGTTGGGCTAGGGAGTATAAAAGACGAACACCGGGAACATTCAAGCGCTCCTCGCCGCACTGGGCATCTGTCTCGCCTGGTCCATGGTCGCCTTCGTCGGGCAAACTGGCTGCTCGTACAACTCGCTCAGCAATGGCACATTACACTTCCTTTCGCCCGAAAAGGCGACCACCTCAGCGTCGCACCCGCAAGGCCACGCCCCATCACTGAAGGCACGCTCGACGATGGCAGCGTCCCCTTCCACGACGCTGTCCGTAGAGCTGTTCGCGTGTGACGTGACCGCCGCGGCGCCCGTGTTAACTGCCGTCGCCATCAGGCAGATCGGTTTATCCGGTAGGATCCCTAGAACGGTACGCTCAGCCTGCCTCGCGTAGGCCGGGCAATGTGCAGATCGCCCCGTCCTCGCCACTGTGGACTAGCAGCTTTGACAGCCCCGTTACGAGCAAGCGGCTCATCTATGTGTTGGTCCATACGGTGCTATAGAGTGTCTGAGGCCTTTGCCTGACAAGAGCACGAGCTCCAGCGCGTCCAGGAATGCCTCGCCCACCGCTGGGGTAGACCGCCACCAACACCGGCATGAATGGCCTTATGCTCAACGACTATCTCCCACCATCCCCGTGACGATCCTCAGTGTCTTCAGCACACAAAAGCCATCCAGCCCGCAAGGATACTGACACACACAAACTGCGACATCATCAACTTTGAGCATGCCACCGTTCGCGCAAGCAAGGCGGCCAACAGACACGATGTGCAGGACACCAACGTCGGTGCCATCCGCATCGCGTTTCCGAAAGTTCCCGTGAATGGGCAAGAGGGGATAGTCGGACTGGAGGAGCTCCCTATATTCAACGTGCAGTACCAGCGACCACAGCATTCGGCACGGCTGTCCACGTGCCGCGCAGCGTCAAGTGCATCTCGACAACCACTGTCGATCCTAGAAGGTCCTTGGCAGTATGGTGGAGAACCACGGCTCCGACTCATTGCACTACGTTGGCTGCTGGGTAGACGTCTACAGTCACTAAGTAGCAGAGAGTTGGCTGACGTCCAATCGATGCGAATGCCAATATTGCAACACTCGCAGGTTCACGGGTTCGCACATCGCAAGTGACTCTTGGTCTGCTTTGCGACTTGTCAATTAACTCGACTGTAGAGAACGATGCGAGAGACTTCAGTATGTCTCATTCTTTGCTGTCGACCGCCCTGATGGCCTGACGTGCGCACACCATGCCGACGCCGTGGATCTTGGTCGTCTTGTGCAACTTGAATGCGACCAGTGCCTCGTAGGGTAACGACATCTTCACCCTCGCACGCCCACGGGTGCTTTGTAGGTCCCCTTCTCTCCAATCACGTCCATCCGGTCTCCCTGACATCTTTCTTCTTTGCGCCTGGCTATTTTATCTAGAGCAGTTGCAAGCATGCATCATCAACCCTGACTATGCCGACTCCGCGATCAACATTACGACGTAGGGCACGTACACACTGGCCGACTTAACCCCTCGCAGGCGGATATCAACGATATGCCCCATGCGGCGTAGCGATCGCGCCCGAGCACCTCTGGGCAACGCTTAATGCCAAAAATTCGACCTGCGATCTGCACACCAGGGAGGCGATTTCGACGGCGGTGTCATGCGTAATGTGCTGATTTCACGCCTGTGCAGGAAATCCGCGATCCGCGATCTGGATCGCTACTTTTTGACGGCGGGCATGCGCACGGCGCGCGCACGATCCTCGACACATTCTAAATTCATCATTAAAGACGCCTCTCCGTAAGAAGATGAGTGGCACGTCTTGAACATCGGTAGTGATGTCAAGTTCAATGCAATGCCCGTGGCAACTGAGAGCCGTGATGTTCTCTTCGGTCTTCTCTATAATGGAAAAAGGTGCTCACGGACCCTCATGGTAATGCATCCCTTTCTGTGGTACTTGGCTTTTTAGATCAATGATGTGCAGTAGATTTGTATCCTGATAGGTATTTGGTGCACTCACCATCGTCTATTCACAATGCACAACGTATCACCGCGGTTCGTTGTGCTCGCTCCAAGCGATCCAAGATTTTGGTTCTTGACTCAGTTCTTCACGTGCCGTTGCAAAGGGGTATCCGCCCGTACAAGCAGCACAGGATGGACTGGAGCTTAATCCTCTACGTTGTGACTCGTGGTGTCTGTAGATGGTAGGCGTCTCTGATCTCGAAGAACGTTATTCATCTCAGGGTTAGGGAGCAGCCTTCCATACTATGCAGTGTAGCTGCTCTCCGTGGTCGACAGGACTGCCATCTTACGGCTTTCGTAATACCCCATCCTCGCGCCCACAGTTCTTGTAGCTGCCTCTGCCGTCATAGCCCTCAACGGCCTTGTTGGCTGCGTAGACGATTCCCGCGCTATATCCAACACCGCCAACACAGGTCTCTCGCGCTAGCACGATGCGTCCAGCAGCTACATGTCCCCGCGACGCTCTTTGACACGAACGCTGGCGCGAGCGACGGCGCGTCCGCTCCCGCTCAGAATCCTTTGAGCACGACGTCAATTTTGTGCGCGCTTCGCTGCCGGCAATCACAAAAGCGCCCTCTGTGTTGTCAGTCGGGACCGCTAACATCGACGCCGCCTGCGAGAACCTCTTGTAGCCCGTCTCGACACCGCTGCCCTTGTCGGCCTTGCTGAGACTCTATGCAGTCTACCGCTACACGCACTCTGACGACCACGTCGGGATCGGCGTGGGCACACTCGCGAGTGCTTGCAACACCCAAGTCATCGCGCTCACCCTACGCCATACAGCGGCCTCCCGTCGTGCATACGGTGCTGGTCGCTGCCGCAGGCGTTGGCCGTGCAGTCTCGCACTGCTCATAGCCGCAGGCACGTGTAACTGCAGTACCAGGGCGTTCATTGGCGTATTATCGGAACGTATTCACTGATAGCGTCACTGTACAGTATGCTATACTATGTTGTATTTTGAACGAGAGTGACGGATACGACATGAAGCACGTTGGAGCATCAACGACGGTCGGTTGCGACTCGGCAATTCGTCCAAATACAAGTCGCATTGCCCTATATCAATGTGACGCAGTTGTCTTCCTGCCTGCGTAATCCGTCGTGGTAGTGATAGCGACGTTGAAGGTGTCAATGGTATGATAGAGGCCATGCAACTTATCCGTCATTGCACAGTTACGAGTCTGTCGAGAGACTCTGTCATGATCACCAGCTCTCTGGTCGTAAATATATTAAATAGTCCGTGGGAATTGTGACCCGTCTATTGGTCCGTGGTCAAACCTTGCCTGCCTACCTTGTCTTCCTTAACTCATCTCAGTGCCGCAACTACAGCTGCCGCAGCCTCGATCTGCACGCCTTCAGTTACCACTTCGAGGAATACCACACCGTCTTCCTTGACCCATCCTGACCATGTCTTCCGCCACCTATTTTCTTCCCGAACAGTCGTCACCCGCATGTGCAGGGTCTCTTCGATCTTGGAGCTTCGACATGGAGGCCCCGCGAGCAGCAGCATGACGCCCCCGCTTTAGATGCTGCTCCCAGCGCACTCATACCGCCCCCGCGCCAGCCAGCAGCGCTCGATACGATCGCCATGTCACTCCCGTCGCAGCCATGTTCCGCTTTCCATCCGGCAGCCGCTCTCGCAGTTGCAGGCCTTCAATGCCTACGCTGGCGATGTGAACTACTCTTGCGTCATGCCCGGCGTTGTCGAAACGGACCTCGTATCGGAGACAAAGACAACAGCAACGCTGTAAGTGTAGGTATGTGCACTACTTCTATGATAGTCGTTCTCTGTCAGAATCTCAACCTTAGGGCGACATAGAGGGCTCACGCAGCGTCGACAACATCGACCTCCTCCACGCCAATATCACAGTCCCACAGCCCATCGCCCAACTCGGCACGCTTTTCGAGTCTCAACGTGTCTGGCATCATCGAGTCTACCATCACATACTTCTCAAAGCGCTTCTCGAGCACGGCGCTGCACACGGACAGGCGTGAACAGGACGTGCCGGGCGATATCTGGCTCGATGGCGCCTATGCAGAATAGGACAGCGCAATGTGCGTGGAGCTGTACGACTCGGAGCGCGCGGTACTGGCGCATCTACCTGATGACGAGTCGGTCGGTCGGCTTTTGGGCGTTGGGCGCGTGGGTACGTGAGGTTCGGGATGTGGGAGTTTGGCGGGGCAATAGCGTGGAGGGGCATACGATGAGCAATAGACGAAGCTGCGGGGCGAGGAGGACAAGGGAGGGCAGGATAAGGAGGGCCATGGGTGATTGCCAACACCGGGTATAAGAATATGGGCGGGCTTCGTGCGTCCTCTTTCTCCTACTCTCTGTAAGTATGTACTGACTAATCGCGCGCAGGCTACCACTAGAACTGTTGTCGAGCTCATTGCAACTGACACACTCACCGCCTTTACTTCTCTCCTGCGCTTCAACTTGATGTCACCGCCTCGGCGTCCATGGCGCAATCAGCATACATAAGCGGCCAGCATGAGTGCCTGCAGCACTCCAAGTCGTTGCCCCACTTGACACTCGCGCCAGTACTTCCCTGCACCGCACACCCTCTCACCGAGCATGCAATGCCGAGTGCTTCCAAAGGTGTTTGCTGTGCTAGTACCACGGCTCGTAGCCGGGAGCACGTGTAACTGCAGCGCCGAGACATTTGTTAGTGTGAAAGAAGGGGCCCGCATGAGTCCTGATAGTGCTAATATATAATATTCTCCAGCGTATCACGGATGAGAATGAAGGCCACAATAATGCGCTCGAGCGTCGGGTCTCAGCAACTTCGCTCGTGATTCGGGCGCGATTCGTACGAGTCGGATGCGATTCTCAAATGTCGGTCATGAGTCGCATGTCTGCGATCGCAACAGACACGACAGCCGATTCGCGGACTCGCGAAGTCGTTTGTCGGCGTCGTGTCGTGTCGGCGTCGTGATTTTTTTCGAAGCATATAGTTTGATAAAATTTTGAATTTAGTCAAGCCTTTTTCCGTAGTTATGAGGGGTGGTAATATTTGAAATTATATCTCAATATATCTGATGAAAAAATGTTGAAGAAAATAGTAATTATTTCTCACTTAATTCAAACTATTTCTGCCGGATATGCCTAACGTTGCCCACAGTGGTAGAAACACAATAGTATACAGTTGTACATTAGAGGTCGCGAGTTCAAATCTCGCGGAGGGCAGAACAATAAAATGAACCATGAAAGGCGAAGCATAACGAAGTAACGAAAACTATAAATAGTAAGCCTCAGATAGTAAGGTTAGACTGAAGTACAACAACAATGCCTTCGTAAGAGCGTGAAGTGAGAACGACCCGGGCCGGTAAGGAACGGCATAGGGATAACTTATTGTGAAGTCATGATAAGTGCCATGGTCATATCCATGATCATGGGTATGGTAATGCAGTGCACGCGTCATTGTCATTAGCGACTCTTCTATGATAATGGACGATTCTCAAAATAGCATTATCATCTATGATAAGGCTGTTTCAAAATTTCCGACGGACCTGCAACCCTCCAGCCCACGGCAGCCTCCGGACGCCCGCCGCATCGAGTGCACCAGCAGTCCGGCACAGACGCGGAGGATCCCGACGGGTCGACGTCGCTGTCGCTGTCATCCCACATGAAACACCAGCCGCACGACAGAACAGAACGGAATCAAATGGAATATCGAATTCGAAAGCGTCCGTGTCCGCATTGAGAAGCGTCCATGTCGACGCCGTGCATCGGCATCTATCAGCCTGTCAGACTCAAAGCGGCGCCACGCATCTGCATCTGCATTCGGACGCGCTGGCCACTGGGCCTCGACTCGACTCCCTAGGACGCACGGGCCTTTCCCGCTACTCGGTCCTTGGTCCCTTCTCGCTGCCTCCTCACGCTCCCTTCTTCGAATTCGGCAATGTGCGCCCCAGGCCCTATGCCCCATGCACAGAGGCCACCACCATCGGCGCGCGCCTGTCCACATCCATATCCACATCCATATCCATATCCACATCCATATCCACAGTGCGGACGTCCCGATCGGGTCGCCTGTTCCGCGCCGTGCGAGCCTGCGAGCCTGATCATGAGAGCCTGCGAGCCTGCGAGCCTGATCATGAGAGCCTGCGAGCCTGCGAGCGTAAGGTGGGATAGATGCCAATGGGGGCAGAGCGGCGGCAGAAGCGCACACGCCCCCCACGCCGCACGCCGACCCGCCGACACGGCGCGTGCCTTCCAGAATCCGAAGCCGAAGCTCTGACGCCGGGACGGAGCAGGAGAAGGAGAAGGGCTTCGGTGGAATGTGGAAGGGGAACGTTCTGACCTCCGTGCGTGCGTGCGTGCGCGTGTTTTGTTCTGTTCTCCTTGTCGCGTGTTGCCGTCGGGGCGCTGGGGGATGGTGTCGGTGTAATGTCGGTCGGCGAGGTGAGCGGGGAGGGTGCCACGACGGACGACGGGTGCGGGGAACGAGTCTATCTGACGGCCGGTGGGTACTTCATGCTAGCATGCATCGTGTCAGTGCGAGAACTGGCCTGCGGCTGCGGCAGTTGAAGGGCCCGGGACGACTGCAGCTGCTTACTTTCTTTGACTAGTAGCCCCGCATGTGCTTCTCGGCAGCATAAATGCGCATATATGCCGCAGGATGGACAGCGAAGCCGCTGCCTGTAGCGATTGTAGGTGCGGCATATAGGTGTCGTGTGCGCTCCCGAGTCTGCTATTCCGGTCTGCGGCCATGCTCTCCGCGGAATCAGTGCATTGCAGGGCATACGAACACTTCCACGTCCGAGGCGCGAGGCTATAATTTAGAGTTGGAGCAGCCGCGATGTTGCCGCGCGGTGTACAGCACCGGACTGGAACTCACTTCCGAGAGCCATGGAAGGCGCACGTATGCGCAAGCCTGAATGTGAGGTCAAGCAACTCAACTGCGCAAGACGCACTGTGAGTTATCCTGGTACGTCTGATACGATGCCGTTGAGCGTACGGGGATGAAGTGGGAACGAGGCATTTACACCATGCCACTGTTGTGCCTAGGCCTGTGGTAGCTGCGGCACGTCCATCGATACTAGCGGGTGGTCTATAGCATCTAGAGACCCGCTGCGTCGACGCTGAAGCTGATACTCACCGGACAATGAGAACCAGACAAGTATCCACGAAGCGACGACTCACCACGTTCTTCTCCTCCCCTTATTCCTCCCGAACAACCCACAACCCCGTCCACCCTCACCTCACCTTCGGCCGACCACCCAACCCCAACGCTCGAACCCGACATCACCGGCCATCCCATCCCACCCTCCATCCTCGCATCCCTCCTCTCATTCACCTTCTTCACCTCCGTCGTCCGCATCCCATCGGACTCGGACTCAGGACGCCCACAGCCGCCTTGCGTCGGGTCGGACTCGAACGCCCACCTCCCATCGGACTCAGGCCACACCCCACAGCCGACCGCTGAACGACGAGACAGAGTTATCACCGAACACCCGAACGTCTTCCTACCTACGTACCTACGTACCTCCGATGAACCGCGTAACCCCAGAGCCACATCCGACGTCCGAATGCCCGACCGGCCGAGCACACGACCCGCTCGACCACGTCAACACCCGAGGGCAGACAGACACCCGCGCGCAGACAGACAGACACCCGTGACCGTCAACGCCCTCGTATGATCATGAGGAGCCCGGGCGCGTGTATACTTAATGAAATCAATGAAATTTCATTATATCGCAATATTGCATGACGTCCTACTTACTCCTCGAGCCTCGCGGATCGCGCGCCGTGGATCGTGCGGGGCAGATAGATCTGCAGAAGACCCAGATATAAAGCGACGATACGATACGATACGAGATGAAATGAAATGACCGGCACACTCGGATGGAGATACGAAATAAGGATGCCCATGCCCACATACATACGGAGATATAGACGCAGAGATGGAGGTACGTGGAGATCGGGCCAGGCCCATGCTCATGGTCCGCAGGCCAGCGCATGGTGCGGGGTGAGGCATTTTACGTATACGTACTGACGTATGCGTCTGTGCAAGGTCGCGTGCGCATGGGTGCTTGTTCAGTGACGGGTGAGGGGGAGCGCAGGCTCGGCGGGTTATCTCATGCTGGCCTGTATCGCAGCGGAGAGAGTGCGATATGGAGTCTGTGATTCTGGCGTCAGCATAAGTATAGCCCGAGGAAGAATCGAGACGCGGAACCCACCGCAACCCAGACCAACGCCGACACCAACCCACGTACCCCAGCGCGCACGTCGACGTTCCAGCTCACGGCGTCCCATCACTGTCGCCGCGCAGCGGGATGAGCGGCGCCGAGCGACGAATGACGAGCTTGCCAAACGGACCTGAAATACGATGCCGGTATACAAACCCTAAACGCAAATCATATCCTATCATTGTCATATACGTACTCGTGCGTCCTGTACATCGTGCGTCCCATACGTCATGCGTCCATACCTGGTCGAGACCTATCAAATGAAGCGAGGACAGAACGTCAGACGGATCTACCGTCACGGGAGCCGGAGACAACCTCACCTTTACCCCAAACTCAACTCACCTCGACTCGCCGTACACGGATGTGATTCAATCCATACGCACGTACCCCTGCACACGACCCCTAGACTCCCTCACGACCCCGCGCCCCCTTCAAACCTCACCCCCGCACACACACACACACGAGCACGCGCATCAGAAGCCCTTCCCCAACCTCCATCCAGGCGAACCACCACGGACCACGGCTGCCCATCCTGGATACCCAACACGTCCTCGGCGCGGATCAGAAGCACGCCCCCCGTCACGTCCTTCCGATGCATGCGTTCTTGTCTTCCATCCCTGTTTCTGTTTCTGTCCCTATCCCTATTTCTGTCCAGCATGTTGGACCGGAGGCATGCGGCGTGCGGCATGCAGAGTGCGGCACGCAGCGCGATGACGTCCCACTGTGCGCGTGCGCGTGATGGGCTTTGAAGCCTGAGGCCTGAGGGGGTTGATGGGGTGAAGAAGTGACTGTGCGGAGGTTGGGGATTTGGGTGAAGAGGGTCGGGGCAGAGCAGGTGAGGAAAGGAGGGGGGGGGGGTGTATATGTACGTACGTACGACCGGTGGCGAGGCTTCAGGTGCAGTGCGTAAATCCAGCTCGCAGAAGAGACGCGCGTGGATCGGATCCTAGCTGTGGATCGCGCTGTCAAGGGTAGATCCTAGATCGCGCTGTCGAAGATCGTGTTTTGCAGGTGTGCGATACGCACTGCGAGCCGAGTACTGAGGCAGCGCACGGCGAGTCGAGTAGAGCAGCACGTCCGACGCGTTCCGCGTTCCGTCGTGAAAGAAAGTCTGAAGCTCGAGGTCCTGACATATCTCCGCCGTCTTCATAAGACGCAGCTACGTAGTCATCAGCGCGATCCGAAAAACGCAAGATGACTTCGTACGCACCTCTTCCCTGAACCTGCACCTCCGCATCTTGCCCTTCTCCCCGCCCGCCCGCGTCCCGCCCGACACGATGACTCAAGCGAAACCCCAACGACCTCACAATCCACCTCCAGCCCCTCCGCCCCGCTAACCCGCATACACGCACAACACCGCGACGAACCGAATCAGCGACGTCCGCCTCCGCCGCACAGGGAGCAATCCGCACTCACGCCTCTCCGCGAGTCGACCGCCCGCATCCCAATTGCAACAGCCCTACTTAGTCTGTCCAATGTTGAACGTTGAACGTTCGTAGTGCGCATAGCCTGCAGCCCGATACAACATGACAGCCACCGGCGCGATGCATGGTTGCTGACCATCATCAGTATCAGCCGGCGTCTCGCGAACGCTCACCTTCGTACCATTGATATCCTCATTCGTGTGCAAGTATCTCCCGACGTCTGCTCGCTCGCCGGTTCGCTGGTCAGGCTGTGCAAGTAGACGGGTACGCACCGTACACTTCGCCGCTCCTAATACCACCACGAGCGGGACCCACCTACCCGCACGTCCATCATCGAACCATCGCACGCACTCGAGCCCCCGCCGGGGATACCCACCAAGCAAACAGCAAGCAACGCGCAGCGCGGCGCCGAAACACGACAATACGACAATACGACAATACGACAATACGATACCAGAGAGAGTTAGAAGATAGAAGAACAAAACAAGACAGGACAGGACGTTACGGGCTATAAGTAGTAGAGTAAAAGTAAATGTAAGAGTAGAAGTAGGAGGCGGTATGTGGGGTGGCGGGGGTAGGTGCGATTTTGGCGAGATCCGATGGGGACTGAGACACGGTGAGATGAGATGGAGCGAGAGATGAGATGGAGAGAGAGAGAGGGTGAAGGAGAGTGGGAGGGGTGCGGGGTGCGGCGGGGATATTAGGCGACAGGTAAGAGCTAGGGCTAGAGCTGAACATGACGATGGAGACAGAGAAACAGAAACAGAAGGAAAGAGAGAAAGGGGAGACAGATGCGAGGGAGCGTGTGGGTGTGGGTGTGCAGTGGTCGAAGTCGGTAGGCGAGTGAGAATGCGGTGAGTACGTTTCCGTAAGACGAAGTGAGATGAGGTGAGGCGAGGTGAGGTGAGTGGGTGATGCTACGAGGTGATGGTACGCTATAGTGACATGATGTATCCGCAGGTGAGTGTGCGGGCGTGTGCGGGTGAATAGGTGCATGGGTGGGTGGGCGTGTGGTGGGTGAATGGTGAGTATATGCTGATCCTGATCCTGATCCTAATCCTGGTTCCGGGTCCGGGTCCTAATTCTGGTGCGTCTGTCGCATGTTCGTATACGTACTGCAGCCGCCGACTCGATACGCGCCGCCGGCACGCGCGCATCATCCCAGTCCGCACGCGCGTGCTGGCTAGCTCCTTGCTACAGCACGCCCGAGCGCACGATGCGCACATCGACGCTGGGCTTGCGGAGGATATGGTCGGACATGAAGCCCTGTATGCGCCTTACGACCTCGAGCCCGTCCACGACCTCGCCAAAGACGACGTTCTTGCCGTCGCACCACGGCGCGGGCGCCGTCGTGATGAAGAACTGCGCACCTCTGCGTCAGCACGCGAGCTCAAGGATGCAGGATGCAGAGACAGCGCGGGATGGGGGGGCAGGCGCACCTGGGAGCTGTTGGTGCCCGGGCCGCGGTTGGCCATGGAGAGGAGGCCGGGGCGGTCGTGCGGGATGGCGAAGTTCTCGTCTGAAAATAGCTAAGCATGGGCACGCGCAGACGGCAAGACGGGACGACACGATGGAACGACGGGAACGCGGACGGACCTTCAAATTTAGGGCCGTAGATGGACCGCCCGCCGGTGCCGTCGCGCGCGGTGATGTCGCCGCCCTGGACCATGAACTAGATGGTGATGATGATGCACGCGGTCAGCATGCGGAGAATGGGAGAATGGAGGGGGAGGGCGCGGACGCACGTTGGGGATGATGCGGTGGATGGTCGAGTCGGCGTAGCCAAAGCCGTGCGCGCCGGTGGCGAGCTCGCGAAAGTTGCGGGCGGTGGCGGGGGTGACGTCGTCGAAGAGGCGGAAGCGGACACGGCCGGCGGGGCGGTGGTCGATGCTGATATCGAACTGGATGTGGGGGAGTCAAGTCACGTCACGTTATGGGAGAGGTGAGACGCACGTAGACATCGCTGTGGTGGGGCTCTGCGGGGCGGAGGGGGAAGAGCGTCGGCGGGGGCACGGGCGACGGAGAGTCCATCGCGGACAGTCTGGCACTTGCACTCGCACTCGCACTCGTCCGTCGCTTGCTCACTTTTATACCTTTTTCTCCATTTTAACCCCTCCCGTCCCCGATCCCATCTCAGATCCCACGGCCCCGCCCGTCCCATCACGCCTCTTGCCGTCCCATCCAGATCCCCTCCATCTCCATCTCCCCCGCCGCACCGCTGGCCCCTGGCGCCCACCACATGGCCTGCCCTGCCATGACTCTTGTATCTCCCGTTTAGCTCAGCTGGTAGAGCGCGTCACTAGTACCCTCACCTGGTTCAATGACGAGGTCAGTCGTTCAAGTCGGCTAATGGGAACGGAAGTATGGTTACTTTCCATTTTTGCTTCCGGTGCACTTCCCTTGCCAAGCACTCTAGACGCTTACCAGCACTTCTCCAACATGTCCCGTTTAGCTCAGCTGGTAGAGCGCGTCACTAGTAGCCTGGCATGTCCAGCCCGCATGACGAGGTCAGTCGTTCAAGTCGGCTAATGGGAACCTCAGAGTTAGAGTGAGTGCCTTTTTTTTTGTTCTTATAGACATCCAGCTTCGTCCACACATAAGTACCTTCCACTTCACAACTCTCCCATACCGTCTCGATCTATTCTTTCTCAGCGAGTCCAATCAAGGCCGGCGCACGCATCAGACGCAGAATCCAGATGCAGCGTCGTGCACTCATGGTCAATCGAGCGGACGCACACGCACCAGCCGTCCAGCAGCAGCCTGAGGCCTAGGCGCTTTTACTTGCAATAGGCTTTCACGAGCCAAACCCCGCTCAGACAGACCCGACCTGCATAGGACATCCGGGCGAATGCATTGGCAAACTTGTCCCACTGGTGCTTGCAACAAGCCAGTGCGTACAACATGGCCCGCCAGTCCTTGGATATTATAAATAAACACCATGATGCAGGCGCGAACTGGCCATACCGATGCTCGCATCGCAACACACCGGAACGCACACAAGACGCCGAGCTCGAGCTCCACGTCCGCGTCGAACTAGTACTCGGCGCGTGCGGCAGACCCCCGAGGCCGGGACAAGGACCCATCTTCACCACTACTACCCCCCCTCCCTTCCGCCTCTCCGCCTCGCAATACAATACACGCGCGATCCTGCTCCCGTTCCTGTTCCTAATCCCAGCCCCAGCAACCCATCAACCCGAAGTCTGCATATTTTCATTGAACACCACCGCGTTCCGAGTGCGAGTCGCACTGAAATACCGCGACGTACGAGACAAGAGACAAGGGACAGCATGCAAGATGACGCCCACACAGGAGGGAGGGAGGGGGCGGAGGCGCTCCAGAGTCCAGAGTCCATCTTGCTCCCCCCCCCCTCACCCTCCCCCCCACTCGGGCCACGAGCGTCGGCTCGGTGTACACTCCTATCTCCCCCCCTCCCCCCCCTCACCCGCTGCTACAGCCGTACATACTACACCGCGGCCGTCGAAGGATAAAGCAGACTTGCACTCGGACTTGACTTCGGGCGGGAAGGAGCTCGAGCTCAGGAACTCGACTGACTGCGATGTCGGCACTTGGACTTGGACTTGGATTTTGACTTGGGCTTGGACTGGGGCTGGGAACGCCCATGTCCTCCAGCACGAATCGCGTCCATAGCGAGCACTCCGCATGCTCACAACGCACCTCGACAGGCGTCGACGTCGTGGCCCGCCCCGCCGCATCGACATGAACGTCCTGGTCGACTTCCGCACCTTCCGCACCGCGCCGCGGGGGTGGCAGAAGAGGACGAGCAGATACGGTCCTCTTCGCGGGCATTCCGGGCTGCTGCCATGCACCGCCGACCATTGACAGGACCTCGAGGTGCGCCAGGCTGCGCACGGACGATGGACGTTGGGTTTGGCTGTGGAGTGCAGCGGCAGACGGCAGCCCGCGTACATAGCTAGGATGGCCAGGCTCGTCGACGTCAGGTCCGCGTACATGTACGACGACGACGACGACGACGACGACGGCCCGGACCATGGTCAGGATGCGTGTACGTGTGCTCGTGCGTGTATGTTCGAGAGTAACACGCATGCGCCGGTGCGCGCCGGTGGCAGAGCGTCCAGGGGCTCTGCGCCGTAGCCGTCGTGCCAGCAGGTCTGCAGGTGCCAGCCATGACGTCCACGGTCCGGGCGCGTGCATGTCGGTGTTGGAAACGCGACGCGATGTAGACGCAACGCACGAGTCTGAATCGGTTGGTGCAGCGGAGGGGGGGGAGACTTCGAGTGCGCGGGGGTGGGTGCAGAGACGGGGACGGAGACTTCGAGCCTGGAAGTGTATTTGGTGCGCACCGGCACCGGCACCGACGGACTATGAGTGACCAATTTCTGGACCGCACGAGGCACCAGTGGCGCTAAATAAATATTGCCGGGCGTGCTCGCCCTGCCAGCGACAAGAAATCAGTACTCAGTGTCCGTAATCTGAGCGATGGCAAAAGCGCGCAAGGAGTAGCAGAACCGAGGGCACGAGATGTGGTGCTCGCCGCGTTCTCAGCTGCCGATGCTGATCTGGAAGATGAACGAACGCCCTGAGCCTGCAAGGTTGCTCGATGCGCCTCTGTTGCGCACAGAAGAGGTCGACGAACACCGTAAGCAAGTAGCTGCCGAACCGCACGAGGGACTAGTGTTGCTGTTGCCGGGCGGACTCGTCCTGATAGTGACAAGAAATCACCGTCTGCGGTCGAAGTATGGGGGCGGCGATGGTAAGAGCTGCCAGGAGCGGCAGAGCTGAGACACCTGCGGCGCGAGCGGAACGTGATGTTTGGCGCTTTCCCCAGTGCCGGTGCTGGTCTTGCGAACAACGACAGATGGGCATCGCGGTGGAAGTGAATATTTCCCAACATCCATATCCACGTCCGCCGGACCAGCTCGCCCCGAATCCGGCTCTATCCTCTCTCCGCCTTATCAGCGCCACACTACGCAACCGATCGCGAGGGGGCAGGTCGCGGGTCGTGTTCCTTTTCTCTTTCTGCGTGGTCGCGGCGCTCACGCTGTACGCTAGGAATGAGGGGGAGATCCGAGATCCGAGCAAGGGCTAAGCATCGTGGGCGCGATGGATCGGAGGACGGCGGTACCCAGCATCCGGCATTCGAGAGTCGGTAGGCTTGTTTGGCCAGCGAAGTTTCGGATGGGGACATCCAGACTGTGAGCCAGCAGTGGGCGGACGAGACAGTACATATACCAGTACATGCGCCGAGTCCGCACGATATCCCTGGATCGGCAGTGGGAGGCGGAAGTGGAAAGAAGAGTGAGGTGGTCCTCGCGCGCGCACGGGCGTAGGCATGGGCATATACGCCGTCACAGCGACGTGCGATAGCGAATCCAGAAGATGTCGGGCGGCCCACACCGGGGCAGTCAGATGCACGGGGACAGGGACCAGGAGGACTATAGGCGCGCATATACGAAGTCTATTGTACCATCTCGTGGAAGACGAAACCAGCGCACGCCAGTTTCATATCTCCCGCAGATCGCTGCACAAAGAGTCCGAGATGAAGCGCTGGGCCTGGCGTGCGTCATACTGTACGATCGCCAGCGGCGGGGCACGAATCCGAGAATCCGAGAATCCGAGAATCTGATAAGCGTGGCTGTAGCCTTTGTGGGCCCAGACGATAGATGGATGAACCTGGGGGAGATGAAGATGAGAAGAGGGGGACGAAGACAAAAGGCGGATGTCGCGTCGTAATTGCTCGCGCGCCGGATATCATATCTGCTTGCGCAAGCGAGATGAACGGGGCTAGGTGCATGTCCTGGGCCGGGATGCGAGAGAACAGTATATGTGATGAAGGTCTGTTTGCTGGTAGCTTTGGTAACGCAGAGCGGACACCGTGCTGGAGGCGACCAGTACGACTAGGACTTGCTGCGCCGATGCTCGCGAGTGGTAGTAAAACCAGTACCTGTCGTTGCGCCAGGATAAAGCGAAGAACCCATCCTCACACCCTGACCTGACGCCCATTTAAACGAACATGTCATCTGAACCAGCTAGAACAGTACTGTTGCGCACCTCAATGATCGCAGCGATAAGAAAACCCGCGCCCCCCGACATCTCTTAGCCCAGTGCCGACGAAGAAGCCTGCGGGCACATTGGCACGATGGTGAGGATATCCGATATGAACCATTTACGTCAAGCCTTCATGGCCAGAAACCAGATGAAGGTCGTCTTCGCGAATACGACTTTTCCAGAAGAACATAGACACGTACGTGAGCTCTCGGATGCAAACGCGCAGGACGATGTGGACTCACGGGTGCGCAGAGCTGACTCGGACACAGTCACGGTCATGCTCGATATCATGGGCGTCTTCACAAAGCCCCGCAGCTACATCGACATCGATGCAGCGAAGATGGATGTGGTGTGCAAGGCAAGGACATCGCCCTTCGCAATCGTGCGCGGAATCAACGCGAGGACGGCCAAATGCGGCAAGCGTCCAGGAACGACAGCCGCCGACTCTGCCAGCGAGCGCACCCGTTGCGACATTTGGCCGCTCGGAACAAGGGCAAGGTGCTTGAATCGGAGCAGGCGGTGCCCATGCGTGCGTACGTGCGTGCGTGCAAAGCAGCTGCACATCTTCGCAAAGCACTGGCATCTGCCTCACTCAGCGAAGGAACCGCCCCACCGAAAGCGCACAGAAAACGTGGTGGCCACGACGCACGATGATGGAGGCCTACAGCTGAGAGCGCAGTATTTATGGCGGCAGGTCATTGGATTGGCTGCCGATCGCTCGCAAACGCCGTAATCAGTGTCGAGTCTTCAGTCTGCCGGTGCGCTGAGCTCATTGACAGGCTCTGTGGACCGCCTCGGAACCCAGCTGCGGTCTGCCTCGTTGCTCTCGCTTATTTTACATACCCACACCCCGCCCGTCTCCTCTTCTCCCTTTCCTCCATCGCCCCTCTTGCACCTCCCTGTGCACCTCCACGAATATCCGACGTCGCTATCGCACCCACACTCCTTCCTCCTTCCGTCTCCGCCCCATGCCCGTCCCCGTCTTCACCACCAACAAAATCGACGCCTTCGCCACGCTCGGCGTCCCCTACGATGCATCCCCAGACGAGATCAAGCTCGCCTACAAGAAGCTGGTGCGTCGCATCTCCACCCGGCGCCAGCGCACGCACGCCCGCACGACAGAACGCTGACTTACCTGCACGAACTCGCAGGCGCTCCGATGGCACCCCGACCGGCACCTGTACGACAAAGACACCGCCACGCAGAAATTCATCGAGGTGCGTCGTCCGCCGTGCTTGCCTCGACCTCCATACGCACGACCCTTCTGAGCACCACCACGGCCCACACAGATCCACGATGCATACCGCGCGCTGACCACACCCGACCCGCCACCCGCCGCCATCGCCACCGACGCCGCACCCCCATCCCACCCGAAGAAATCGCCCAGCCCGCGCCACGCCCCCGCCCCCGCCCCTGCCCCCGCGCCCGACGAGCCGCCCGCGAAAAAGACGCCCCCGCCGCGCTACCGCAAGGTCTCAGAGGACCCGAAGCCCTCGCCGCCGCCGCACTACGAGCGCATGCCCTCGGACGACCACAATCGCGGGACGCGCTACGCGACGATGCCGGACGGCGCGTTCCCGAAACAGTCGCCCGGCGCGCGCTTTGCGACGATGCCCGAGGAACGCTCGCCGGGCCCGCGCTTCGCGACGATGCCGGCGGAGCACTACAGCTCTGCGCCGGGGCCTGCGTATGCGTATGCGGGTGTACCAGAGGAGACGGCGCGCGCGCACAAACGCTCGCCGGGGCCCAAGCACGCTGCGATGCCGCCGGAGGAGCAGCCGTCGCGCGCGGGGAAGAGGTCGCCTGGGCCCAAGTACGCTGCGATGCCGGGCGAGCACCGGCCGAGCACCTCCAAGAAGTCCCCAGGTCCGAAATACGCTGCGATGCCGGAGGAGAAGCGTGCGCATGCGCACAAACGCTCGCCGGGGCCCAAGTACGCTGCAATGCCCCCGCCTGCGGAGGAGCAGCAGCCGCGCGCGGGGAAGAGGTCGCCTGGGCCGCGATTCGCCGCGATGCCGGGCGAGCGCCGTTCGAGTGCCTCCAAGAAGTCGCCGGGCCCGAGATACGCTGCGATGCCGGGCGAGCATCCCTCGTCGTCGTCGAAGCGATCCCCAGGTCCACGATACGCCGCGATGCCAGGCGAGCACCACTCGAAGCGGTCGCCGGGCCCGCGCTACGCGACGATGGCCGACGAGCCCATGTACGCGTCTGCGAAACGGTCCTCCCCCGGGGCGCGCTTCGCCAGCATGCCCGACACGACCCCGCCCGTGACGCCGTCCTTCCGGCCTGCCAAGCTGCGCAAAGAACGCTCGCCCAGGCAGCCGCCCCCGCCACCCTCGCCATCGCGGCGGCACTCCGACACGCACGTCCCCCCGTACACGCCCTCCGCGCACTCGCACTCGGATCCCGGGCACGATCGCTCCCACCATCACCACCACCCGTAAGTCCATCCCCTGCCAGACATCACGCACGGCTGACGCAGGCTCCGGAGCAGATCCCCGCGCAAGGCCCCCGAGTCCGAGTTCTCCGACTACGTCGAGATCAAGCACCACGACGTCCCGCTCGGCGACCCGCTCACGCCGCACCGCGCGCGCGACGTGCGCGACTGGGTGTTCCCGCTCGAGCTCACGCTCGAGGAGCTCTACCAGGGCACCACGCAGCGCTTCCGCATCACGCAGCCGCCAGGCCCGTCCGCGTCCCACACGCACCCCCGCACCACCACACACGCGCCTACGAGCAGCAGCAGCACGATCGCGATCGTCGTCCCGCCCGGCACGGCCGCGGGCGCGCGCGTCGCGGCGGTGCCGGGCGTCGTGTTCGAGGTGCGCGAGGTGCCGCACACGTACTACCGGCGCGTCGAGAGCGACCTGCTCATGTGCGTCGAGATCCCGTGGTCCGGGCTCGACGAGGCGGAGATGCGCGGCGGCCAGGTGTGCTTCGTCGGCCTCGGCGGCGAGGACATCGTCGTGCCCATGCCCGAGTCGCTGGCGGATGCGACGAGGGGGACGTGTGTGAAGGGAAAGGGCATGCCGGTGAGTAGGGGCGGGAGCATCGTGGAGTATGGGGATTTGTATATTCGGTGCGTGTGTTTGTTTGTTGGGGCGGGTGGAGGCTGACGGATGCGATGGGTAGGTGGGACTTTTTTGTGCCGGGAAAGGCGACGCCCAGCTCGAAGTGGTCGACGCTCAAGAAGGCGATGAACTTCAGGCTGTGAGGCGCGGGCCCCGGCAGTGCTGGGCTCTGTAAGATAAGCAACGATGGTGGATGGCGAGGTGCGTGTGGGCGCATGGGACGTCCGTCGCACCGCGCCGGTGTGCTGGCGACACGAGACTTCATGACCGTTTGAACCTTGCATATGATACATACGTCTTCTCGCTTTTGGATCGCATTTCGGATTTCTGCATAGCGCACCTTTGGGGTCTCCGCCCGTCGACATCACGCATCATGGATTCTGTACTCATAGGCTGCTCCTCTCGCATCTGCATACTTGTATTCTCGTCTCCCGATGCCTTTTATTCCCCCGGATGACTCGGAGCCTCAGGGTTCCTTGATGATGTGTAGGATACTTTTATCGTCTATTTCGTTTTGAGAAATTGTGCTGGTGGGATGTCGTTTGGACACTAGGTGAGGTAGGGAGTGGAAGACGTCCGAGTCGTGATTGCACCGAGTGTGATGGGTGGTTGTTTGGCTCTGTTGAATCTGCAAGCCGTCGGACAACAAGCCACAACAGACCTGCTGTTGTACGACGTTCATCGGAATCAAAAACGAACCTGGATGATTGTTTTCTGATTGTTGCTACCCCGACTCAACTCTTCCAGAATACACCGAATGACTCCCCGCACACAAATCCGACATCGCGCTGTTCGCAAATGCTGTGAAGCCAGGGCTCGGTCAAGAATCCGGAAGGTAATGGAGTTGCTTTTACGCACGGCGCCACGGCACCTCTCGTTCGACTTTGCTCGTTCCTTGCTTTTTGTCTGATGAGACTGAATGCGCAGCACTAACGGTATCAACAGACATTATTAATTCTGTCACACACATATTGAGGTCTGCTTGATGGTCCTGAATGTCATACCGTTCTCCTTTTCCCGCAGGACAACCTAGGCTTTCCGAAGTCGGCGGCCCTCGACATCTGCTGTGCCCGGCCTGATGCAGCTTTTATCAGGAAGTTTGGGGAAAATGCGACCCACATGGCCCTCTTTGCCGCCTGGTGATTCTTCTCACACCTATCACCCGTCCGCGCGCGTTGCTGATTTCTGCGCAACCATCCAGGCGTCGGCGCGCTCTCGCTGATTTGATGCCGGAGTGTGCTACCGCGGAAACCACATACAGCGTACCGGCGTCGTGCACCGCAATGCAGGGACGTGTGCTAGCTAGCAAGGAATACGCCCCGCCCTATCTAGACCGGAAAGTCCACACTCAATTCACGTCGTCGTCGGGTCGACGTCTTGACGCATGATGCGGCGCCTCGGCGTCAGCACGGGCTGCTAATATCGCACGTTTGCTGCTACTCCCTCCGAGGTCCACCCATGACCGAGACCTTGGCATGCCCGCACATAAAAGCCAGGATGCCGCGGTGACAGTCCCCCAGGCTGCGCCTCCATCCACTCCCTTTGCATTCAATTCAATCTTCGCTCAATCCCCCCTTCGTGATATCGATATGCTCGCATTCAAGCACCTCCTTGCTCTTGCTTCCCTTGCCGCGGCCTCCGTGAGCGCCGTTCCTGTCCGCAGGAGCAACAGTGGCCAAGGTGCGCAAAGTTATGGCGTCATGCCTGCCGAGCGCTCAAATTCGTCTGTGTAGGCACGTTCTTTGAAGTTGGCGTCGGCGCCTGTGGTATCGCGAATGTCGATACCGATTTGATTGTCGCTGTGTCGGAGCAGCTGTTTGATACGTTCCCGTTCGTGTTCTTTCGTGCTCCTTGTATGGTTGGAAATGTTAGCTGACCTACCTTCTCACAGTGGCGCCGGTGCAAACCCTAACGCGTTCGTTTGTTGTCCTTCGGTTGTATGCCTTTGAACGTCTGAACTCACAATTATCCTACAGCAATCCAATCTGCAACAAGCCGATCACCGCTCACTGTAAGTCGCACTTTTGTCACCACCTTCTATTGAAATGCTGACCCCCCGTCATGACAGTCCAAGGCAAGTCCGTGAGCGTCAAGGTCACAGACCGCTGCACGGCCTGCGCCCTGAACGACCTGGACTTTTCGCCGTCCGCGTTCAGCCAGCTCGCAGACCAGGCCGCGGGGAGGATCGCTATCACCTGGGATTTCGATTGAACGACTAATTAGATTGTGTCTTGTTATGTATGGTTCGGGAGTGTTCATTTATTGTTTTTTTCTATTCCCGTCTTCTTTCTCGGCTTTGTGGGCTGGTGTGGTCTTTGGCAAGGATTGGTGGGGCTGGGCGAGTGAACTGACCTGTGGAGATGACTGGAGGGTCATTGCGTTCTGCTATGGCTGTTGTCGACTACAGCGGCGGACCTTCATGATTGAGCCGGTGAAATGTCTTGTATCAATCGTTGCCGTCTGCAGTTTGGGTGGTGGCGCAGGCTGACTTATGTCTCACGGCAGGGATTTTTTTCTACAGCGTCCACAACGTTCTAGATCAATAATGTGGATTCAGGCCACAATCGACAATAGAGACATCCATTGTACCGCGTTTCTCAATTGAGGAGAACTACTGAACAATGCGGTAGATTCAACATGGATTGTGGACGGCGGCACATGAACAGGTATTTGAGGCGGATTTCGAGCCTTTCTCTCCTCACCTACGAACTCTCTCCACCTCTGACATCTTTCGAGATCTTGCGTACCACCCGTCGACGTCTTGACGTGAGTTTATCCTCTGCCTACGATCGACGATCAGCACTCACAACTATCGCAAGATGACAATTCTCGCCCCCCTCGTCCGAGAACTCAATTCTACCGTGATGCTGGCATCGTGGCAAAGTGTCCCACCCGTCTATCGTCTCTCCCAAGACGTCCTGCAGTACATCTGGGAAATGGGGACCTGGGAAAGCGACAGTGGCAAAGAGAATATTATATTCCCGCTCAAAGTCTCTCAAGTCTGCCGTTCCTGGCGCGCCCTCGCAATCGCCACCCCCACGCTCTGGACGGTGATATCTTTGCTGGGCGAACACCAGGGCTCCGACTACTTTCAGCAACAGCAGTCCCTCGCGCGGTCCAAGAACTGCTCGCTCACGGTGTTCGTCGACCTCGGTTATGTGCAATACGATGAGAACGAATCCGGCATATACACCTACGACACCTTAGATTCTTCGTTTCCCAGCCTCGCTCACATCGCGCGTCTTCTGAAGCCCCATGTCAGCCGCATCCAAACTTTCACAGTTCTCGCGGACGACAACACCATCGCATACTTCTTCCTCCGCAGAACCGGCCGCCAAGACATGCCAAAGTTGAAGTGCCTGGACGTCATGGTCGACACCTCCAATGGATTCAACGGCTTTTCAATGCCTCAAATTCAAGATTCTCTTGACCTTCTGCCACAAGAATGCGCGCCCGCGCTCAAGTCTCTGTCCCTCTCAGGAGTGCACTTATTCTGGCCGTCCACGCTCTACACGGGCCTGACGAGCCTGACCATCAGCCATATGGATCTGGGCCAACGGCCTTCTACGCATGAACTCGGAGAGCTCTTATCCTCGACCGCGCAGAGCCTGGAGTATCTCGAGCTTCGCGATGCTGATCCCAGTGACTGGGAGGATGCCCCCGTCATTCATGAGGAGGATCGCATCGTGCTTCCGAACGTCCTCGAGCTCGTACTAGGCTATAGTCGTCCCGAAGGCGCCGCCCTGGTTCTCAAGCTCTTCCATTATCCCAAGATGCAAAAATTGACCATGAGAGACATGGAATATGACTTCTCGGACGACGACAGCGGGAGGATTCTTGGCCCGGATGCAAGTTGCGTTATGAGAGCACTTACAGCGCAGAATTCCCTGCCGAGTGTAGACTTCCTCGTGCTCCAGGGCATGTGCATGCCGAGTACGGATAATGCTTCGAAGCTTCTCAATGCCTTCCACGCACTTAAAACCTTAGAAATAAACGGCTGCTCCTCCAGCTTCCTCCAGGCGCTCGCGCTCGCGCCTCCGGTTGCCTTCGAGCTGTCCGAACATAGTCCCACTAGTGTCCTCCCATCTCTACTTTGCCTTTCGCTGCGCAACCTCTCTATCATTGACATGGAGTACCGAAAAGTTGTGAAGATGCTGCGCACACGCAAGGCCGCAGGAGAGAAGGCTCATGTGCCGAAGTTCGACTATCTTAGCGTCGTGTGGGACAGGTGTCCATTCGTGGTGGATGTTCGCTTCCCATCACGTCTGCTTGCCTATTCAATTGACGTGTATTATGTGGACGTGCCGGCTCCGAAGCCGTTCAGGCCATGGTCAGCGAGATGGGGCGTCGCACCGCGCTCGGCACTTTGGTATTGAAGTGTTTCGGGAGAAGTGGGATTAGCAGATTGCCTCAACGGGCTATTCCAGTTACGGTATCTCTAGGTCAGTATTTTTATCTCAGCTATGTATCTCTAGTGCTTGCTATGACTGTATACTCTTGCTGTTGTATTGTCCCCCATGCACATGTAGCTCATGTTTCCCTTTACGAGACTTGACATATTCGTCTGAATACACCATTTGACTTCACCAATCGCAATGTGCGCGTGCGATAGTGCTAGCTATGGCAAAATTGACGTATCATCTGGGTTCCACGGCTTAAAATACGCTTGTCCAGCCGATGCTGCTGAAATATGGAACAGCCCATTAACGTCAGTCTCGTCATCCAGACCAAGAATCCGCTGAACATTTCGAGGAAAGTAGAGACGAACTTCGCTAGCGCTTCCACATGATCCGGCAGGCCCCGTCACCAATACCTCGTCCCATCGTCTTTCCTTTTCTGTACTCTACGGACCACGACATACGTACCGTTTACCTCAATCGCGAAGCTCCTCAGGCTCACCAGTTATCCCAATGTACGGATAACGAACAATCTAGGATAAGAACTTTCGTGAACTGCAGTCTCGCTGTAGTGACCACGCGTGAAACTGGGCTTTAAGGACAATATCGGAGGTTTATGGAAGAAGGCGACTGGAAGACTGCCAATGAACGATCGGCCCAACTTGAAGTCCGCCGTCCACAATTCCGTATTTGGAAAGTCGTCGGCGCCTGGAGTCACGACCGCGCTTTGTCGCCACGGCCCTATATCATCCCTCTTCCTCGAACCATATACACTTCCGAGGCGTCGTATACACCATCTTTGAATTTAGGGTTTGGCCTTGTGAGTGTATACCAACAGGTCTGGAGAATATCATCAAGCTTCAAGGCTATGAATGAAAGGTACCACACGTAACTTGCACTTGCCACTTCCACGGAGAGCAAGTTCTCCTCAACGTTCTGCAAACATCACAGACGTGTGGAAGCACAATTTCAACCATGACTATCCCGGAACTTCTACCATACCATCGAACGATCCTGGAGGAGATGCACGACCCTGCCACCAGCGAGCTGCTCGTCCTCGCGCGTGGGCTTGGGCTGCGCAAAGTGCTCTGCACGCTCATGCAAATATACGACTCTCCACAGAGCCTCATCTTGCTCGTGAACGCGAATAGCGAGGAGGAGGCGGCGATCGGAGAGGAGCTGAGTATCATGGGTTGTAGGAAGCCGGGGCTACGCATTGTGGGGTACGAGATGAACAAGAAGGACAGGTGAGTCGTCGTGCACTGCGACGCGAAAGGAAGGGGTCACTTACAGGGAATAGACAGAATCTGTACAAGAGGGGCGGCCTCATTTCCGTCACGTCCCGAATCCTCGTCGTCGATATGCTGCAATCCGACATCCCCACCGAGCTCATAACGGGTATACTCGTGTTACATGCGGAGAAGTACATCCCATGATACTCCCCCTTCCCCTCCCCTCTGACATAGCATTGCAGAGTGACAGCCCTCTCGCTCGAAGCATTCATCGTCAGACTGTATCGCGAGTCGAACACAGCCGGCTTCCTGAAGGCGTTCTCCGATGAGCCAGAGCATATCACGTCAGGTTTGTCGCCTCTCAAGAACATAATGAAAGAGCTGCAGCTTCGCACGGTCCACATATACCCCCGGTATGTCCTGATTGCGTCTAGGTGATACGTGCTGCTAAACAGTACTGGGATCGGAAGCTTTCACGTTGCCGTTAAGGACTCACTAGAGCGCAAACGAGCGGACGTCATTGAGTTGCACCAGCCCATGACAGACGCCATGAAGACCATCCATCTCTCAATCGTGGAATGTATGACCACGACGCTATCTGAATTGAAACGGTCTAACACAACGGTGCGCATATCACGCATCTTCTGCTCTCCTCCATGCACTCAGATTACATCCGCCGCAGTTAGAATTGGACGACCTCAACGTCGAAAACGCATACTTCCGCTCATTCGACGCGATCGTGCGCCGGCAGCTGGACCCCGTATGGCACAAAGTCGGTCCCCGCACAAAGCAGCTCGTCAGCGACCTCGCGACGCTGCGCCGCCTGCTTACGTCCGTCATCACCCCCTTCCCCCCAGTCTCGCATAACAAACTGACGCCGGCATAGATACCTCCTCACATACGACGCGCTGGCATTCCACGCGTACCTCGAGACGATCATCGCGTCCAACTCCACCTCCGCATCCGGCGCCGCGCGGCAGCACCAGTCGCCCTGGCTGCTCACGGATAACGCGCACCGGATCTTCCAGCTCGCAAAGGCGCGCTGCTATTCCGTCGTCGCATCGTCGTCGTCGAGCGGCCCTTCGCACGCGGTAATCGATCTGGCCGACGACGACGAGGCGTGGGACGTGCTGGATGAGATGGAGGGCGCGTCCGCGTCAACGAGCAAGAATAAAGATTCAGGCAAGGGAAAGGCGCCGGAGCAGGCGCGGCCTGCGTGGCTTCCAAACAATATCGAGCCCGAGCTGGAGGAGCTGCCCAAGTGGCACCTGCTCGGCGAGATTCTGCAGGAGATCGAAGAGGAGATCATGCGGCAGGAATCGACGGGCAGCAAACGTGAGTCTCCCCTGCCTCCTCTGTCCATTCGCCAAAAGGCATCGACACGACACCCCCGTCCCGGCAGCGTCGAAAGGCACAAACCGCGTGCTCGTCATGACCTCGTCGCCGCGCTCGTCCAACCTCGTGAGCGAGTACCTCGCCGCGATGGACCCGTCCGCGCCGCCGGGGCAGCAGGGGCGCAAGATGATGATGGACAAGCTGGGGCTGTACCTCTGGTGGAAGGCGCGGCTCGGTGAACGCCCGCCAGACGGGCGCGCGCCGTTCCCGCTGCCCGAGAGCAATCGGAACCGAGACGACGGACCTGTGCTCGACGAGGGCATTAGCGAGGCGCTGAAGAAAAAGGATCGCGAGAAGCGGGACCGCGTCGCTAGCAGGCGCAGGGTGCGCGGAGGCGCGCCTGCTGCTATTAGCCAGCGGAGTAGGGATACAGATCGGCCCATGACATTGCAGGAGGAGGTAATGCGGGACGAGTCTGAGAGTATTGCGCAGTTGTGTGTCTCTTTCTTGTGGCTTGTTTCACATGATCTGCTCATCTCATGCACTACAGCTTATCGACGCAAAAGCCACCGCCTGGTAGCAGCACCACTCAGTTCCTCCATGATGGAGGTCCGTCAACAACATACGACGAGGACCTGGCCCTGGCGCTGTCGCTCTCCGAGAACGAGATGGCGTTCCAGTCCGACTTCGACGACTTTTACGGTTTGGTGGCGCCCGAGGAGACCGTCGTCGTGCGCGCGTACTCGGATGATGCGGACGATCGCATGCTCGCGGAGCTGCAGCCGCGGTTCATTGTGATCTTCGAACCGAGCCAGGAGTTCATCCGGCGCGTCGAGGTGCGAAAGACCACTGCGTTCTCTCATTATCAGAAATCAGACGAACGCACGTTTTGCAGGTGTACAAGAGCATGAACCCAGGCCTGAGCGTTCGCGTATACTTCCTGTTGTACGAAAACAGCTGCGAAGAGCACAAGTACCTCGCTGGGATTCGGCGGGAGAAAGACGCATTCGAAAACCTCATTAAGGAGCGCGGGGTGAGTTCTGGACGTTATATCTCCTATCATATTTTCTGACCTACTCGACTAGTCGATGCTGCTGCCAATATTCGAAGAACACCGTGTAGGCACTAACGCAGGTGAGGCGATCATCAAGACAATCAGCACGCGCATTGCGGGCGGGAGAAAAGAGGTGTCGACGGAGCCATCGCGGGTACGTTGCATGCACTAGGAAATTGTGTACAATCCTAATCTTTGAACTGACGCTGTGTAGGTCATCGTCGACATGCGCGAGTTTCGCTCAACGCTGCCGTCACTGCTACACGCGGCAAAGCTCCTGGTCGTGCCCGCGACGCTCACTGTCGGCGACTACATTCTTACGCCGGATATCTGCGTCGAACGAAAGAGTATCCCGGATTTAGTGTCTAGTTTCAATAGTGGTCGCTTGTGCGTATGCATCAGGAACGCTGCATAGCTCGTTTACTGAAGTTTTCTCGATGCCAGATATACACAGTGCGAACTGATGTCGGTGCACTACAAGCAGCCGATCCTACTCATCGAATTTGAGGAGCACAAGTCGTTCTCACTAGAGGTAGCATGCATCCGAATCGTGAGCTGACTCCCAGCTGACGTGTCCATAGATCATCCAAGACATGAAATCCTACGTAAAGCCAAGTAACAAATACCCACCCAAGAAGAAGCCAGGTCCAGGCGGCGACAACGCCCCAGCAGGCCCGCCCTCGATCCAATCCAAGCTCGTCCTGCTCACACTCACATTCCCGCGCGTGCGCATCATCTGGTCGTCCTCACCATACGCCACTGCAGACATCTTCCGTGACCTGAAGTCGGGCGCCCGGGAGCCCGCATATGCCGCCGCGGTGGGCGTTGGCGCGGAGGATGACGCGGCGGCGGGTGCTGGCGTGAACGGACCTGCAGCAGAGCTGCTGCGCACGCTGCCTGGCGTGACGGCGAAGAATGCACAGTATGTGATGGGCCGTGTGGGGAGCGTGAGGGAGCTGTGCGAGATGAGCATGAGGGAGGTCCAGGATGTGCTCGGAGATGAGCCTGGAAAGGCGTGTTGGGAGTTTTTGCACTGGGGCGAGGAGCCGGCGAGGAAGGCACGGTAGCATTTTGAATATGTGCGAGAGCGATGTCTTCTATGATATATACGGGCGGTCTCTTGAACTGACAGGGCGTAGGACCCGAGAATGGGGTTGGGGTTGTCAGTTGAGCGAAAAATTTGCTTCCTTCTCGTTCACACTTCATCTTACGCGCGCCCACAAAGACGCCTGCAAGGATCGTCCTAGTGTTCGTCTCGTTCAGCATCCTCAACTTCCCCTTTCAAATCATCTCTTCCGCACGCTCCTCCAATCGTGGCACGTCGCTGCCTTATTCTAAGCGCTCCTTTCCTAGGAACGCGAGTCTCTCATCTGCTCCGACTGCCTGACTGTTCACCTATCTCGCCAACCTCACGTCCTTCAAGCCAAACTCTCTGAATGGCCAGCGTGATACATAGCACGTAAAGCGATGTTCGTACGAAACAAGGGACCGCGTATAACAAATCATGGAGCGTAGGGATCTATGGCTCCATTCAGTGTACTCGTACAGAGTCCTATCCATCCGTGCATGTGAGTAACACACTCCCCCATCTATTTACATTTATTCAAAACATTCTAAATTTTACTCAAAGAGACGCTTCGAACTCGTCCACCCGGCCCTCGAGCTTCTCATCAGCGGCACAGGGAAAGGCAACGACGGTACCCACTATTCTCCGGTACCGCCCGGTAAGATTCTAGGGAGTGGTCCTGCTGGAACTAGTCCTGGTGCTCGTGTTCGATGACAAGTGTCACGATCTCTATCTGTCGCTTGCAAGCGACCCGCGGACTCTTCACACACATGGCGAGGTCCTCGACAAAGGGCTTGGGCATGGTCGTCCGGATACACATATGCTCCATGTGTGGCTCGTGCAATCGTCGAATGGGCCATAGAATGCGGGGTGCGAGTCTTCGGCAGCCAGCTTCTTCGATGCGACACACCCGTCGACGAGCGTCTGCGCGAGCTAATCGCAGGAGCGGAAGTGGATCCCGCGAAGCGTTAACTCTTCGAGCTGGCCCAGCGGCAGCGAGTGGTCTTCCCCCGCAGTCCGCGCTGCGCGATGTTAATGTTTTGTGGATCCGCTTCTCGCACGTCCACGTAGTGTACGTCGATTGAATAGGCGAGCAGACGTGACGGGAAGCCAACGTCCACCACGAATGGATGCATGTCCCACACGACGCTAAGATAGTCGAATTTCGGCACATGTGCCTTCTCTCCTGCGGCCTTGCGCGTGCGCAGCATCCTCACCACTTTTCGGTACTCCATGTCGATGATGGTGAGATTTCGCAGCGAAGGGCAAAGTATAGTCGGGAGGGCACTGGTGGGACCAGGTTCGGATGACTCGAAGGCAACTGGAGGCGCAGTCGCGAGCGCCTGGAGGAAGCCGGAGGAGCAGCCATTCATTTCTCAAGTCTTCAGTGCGTGGAAGGCATTGAGAAGCATTGAAGCATTATCAGTACTTGGAATGCACACACCCTGGAGCACGAGGAAGTTTACAGCCGGCAAGGAATTCTGTGCTGTAAGGGTTCTCATAACGCAGCTGGCATCTGATCCAAGAATCCTCCCGCTGTCGTCGTCTGAAAAGTCATATTCCATGTCTCTCATGGTCAGTTTCTGCATCTTGGGATAACGGAAGAGCTTGAGAATCGAGGCAGCACCTTCGGGATGGCCATAACCTAGCACGAGCTCTCGGACATTCGTCCTCCTCCACGGGCTGGCCCGGTGCATCCGTCGCGGTGTTCGTCGCCTGGGCTGCAAAGCGACAGTGAGCATTGTGATCCCTCTCGAGAATGCAGAACCAGTACTCACCATCATTCTCCTCGGCACCAGCTGCCTCTGGCGCGTTTTCCCATTCAAATTCCTCCAGGACTAAAACCCCGTATAATGACACAACCTCCAGCGTGTTCTTGCTGTTGTCAAGGAGGTTGAGGAGTTCTGATGCCTTTGGCTTGAACTCGTTAGAGAGGAATCCCAACTTGAGGCGCTCGAGGCGGGAAACCGTGCACGCCGACCAGTCA
The DNA here is from genome assembly GCA_002286715.1 of Dentipellis sp. KUC8613. Classification (NCBI taxonomy): domain Eukaryota; kingdom Fungi; phylum Basidiomycota; class Agaricomycetes; order Russulales; family Hericiaceae; genus Dentipellis; species Dentipellis sp. KUC8613. The sequence goes on along the minus strand of NSJX01000057.1, from coordinate 44,900 downwards.
ACATGCTTGCCGAGCAGTGAGAGGCTCTTGAATGCGGGTGCACCCCCCTCGGCGCCGAGTGGGAGCGGCCTCGCCCATGCGGTCGAGGAGCTTGGGAGGAAGCAAGTGGTCAGAGGGAATCTTGTGTTACGGCGCTGGACGTCGAGGTGTTGCAGCCGTGGCATCGGCGCGTCCATCATCGCCTGGAGGAGGGCCCCGATGGGCGACCATGAAAGGTGGAGGTCCAGTACACCTGCGAAAGGCGTACGGGTTCTTCGAAGATCGTTTGGAGGACATCGGCGAAGGTCAAGGTTCGACGGATACCATCCGGATTGATGATGTCCATCTCGATGGAACGAGGAAGCGAGAGTGCAATGGGTGTGTAATAGGAGGTACAGGAGCCAAAGTAAGTGGGGTACAGGTGAGCCCGGCGAGCCCTTTACATACTGCTGCTTATCGCGGCCTCCAGGGCATGCCGACCATAGTGACGAACTGTGCCTCTTTGTGGCAGCTGGTGGCTCGCAACCCGAAACATTCTGAAGATGCTGCTAAAGGCGATTGCAAGTATACGAAAACACACGAACAAAGAGATGCTATACGTGTCAATGACTTCTATGCCCCTTTAGATACTACGTTGAAGGACCGTGAAAGACCGTTATTCAATTGGCGTTTGGCGAAAATCCGGTATGTTTCCTTTGTCGCGTGCGAGACAGATGCGGGTTGTTCGTACTTCTCATTTCCTCGACACAGACAAGACGTCAAGAGGGTCATTACAGGATACGACTGGTGAACTTCTCGTGTCCGAAGCAAACGTCGTCCGTCCATTTCTCCTTGGTGTCTGTACTCGTCTGATAGCGCCGTTCATAGTTGAATACGGATTGTGAGACCGTTCGTGTGCTACTTCTAACGACGTTGTTACACCTAATGAGGAGTCTTTGTCTAAATTACCAATCTTTTGCAAAAGCAAATGTTCTTTCGCGCATGGTGAAATAAAAGTGTAAAGGCAGGGTTCAGACGCGACTAGAAACGCGCGTTACCGAAGCACCTTTGGAGGCGCTTCTGCGCTCCGACGCATTTCGCATTTCAAACTCTCAACGTCAAGTTTATCGCTATTCCAAAGCAGTCTTCCACTACTTTCACCTTCCTCTTGCACTCTTGCACTCGGTGGACACACCATTCCGCGCCTATTCCTCGGTGAACTCATGATCAGAGACATCGGCCGGGAACAGGGGGAGTCTACACTGTATCCGTCGGCCGGGACTTGGATCATCCAAGCACGCACTGTGGGACTTCGGAAGTAATATTTATCACCACGAAGTCACTGCTCCGACCGTCACGTCCTCAGATGTCCTGGGATGCTGCAGTCGGAAAGAAAAATCCCGCACTCGCACTCGTAATGGAGACGAGACATACGTGGCCCACTCGAATGCCGACAGCATCGATCAATCAGAGCGCGCTCAAGGGTAATGCATCCCGACTTCATCAACGCCTGCACATCCGTAGCATTTCCGCCCCCCTCAAGCGATAACGACTTCATTGAATCTGTATGGAGGCATCCAGGCGGTATCGCAGTCCTAGTAGATCAGAAAATAGATCAACGCTGCTTTCTTTTTGTCTGCATTTCGATGTTCAATTCAACGGGCCATCGCCATGAGACGATTTATTCTCATCCTTATCACAGTTTACACTCTCACCCAGTGATACATGCTCCACATCTTCGCAGCTGCTCGGTGACCTCTTCTATGGCTGCATCGGAAATCAGAGTAATCCGGGATCCCGTCGGGAACTCTCCTTGGCCTTGGGTGGCTCAAGTCGCGTCGCGAGAGGCACCATAAGCTTCAGCATACACTAAGGAAGGCGCATGGCACCGTGTCCCTCGTATATTTCTAGGGGTAGCTTGGGCCGTGGAGCAAAGTACGAGCCCGGCTGTGTCCATCGTGAGAATTGCCTGGGGGGAAGGGTCTCGGAGTTGATGAACATCTTCGACGCAAACATAGACACGCTGAGGACCGTCTCGCTCTACGGGATCTTTGTCGTGATGTTTGCCTGGGAGGAGGACACTGTTGAGGGAGTTGGTGAGTAGCGATGCATTCTCCAGCCGGAACGCGATCCTCACCGTCACTTTGCAGCCCCGACCACCGACCCCGTCGTCGAAGCTCAGCCCGGCCAGGACCATGAACACACTTCCGCCGGCGACAGTGTTTTTTACTATGCCGACATCCCGGAGGGCGGGAGCATCTCCGGCAAAAACTCCAATCCAAGTGTCGACGACGGTCCCAGCAGCTCGCACGCATCCGCGGGGGACAATCCCGATACGATCCACTCCCGATACAGCACTGGCACTGGGAGCCCTCATCACCAGGAGAATGTCGCCGATAGCACAGCCAAAGCCGGCTCCAGCATCTCCGACTCTGGCTACGAATCCGGCCACGCAATTACACTGACCGGAGCGGAGTCAGAGGACCTGCCAGAGGTCGAGGAGCTGCGCCTGGGCTTCTGGCACGCCCAGGAGCTCGTGTACATCCTCAAACAATTCCACAAAACATTAACATCGCGCTGCGCGAACTGTGGGGGGAAGACCACTCGCTGCCGCTGGGCCAGCTCGAAGAGTTAACGCTTCGCGGGATCCACTTCTGCTCCCGCAATTCACTCGCGCAGAAGCTGATCAGCAAGTGCGTCTCGCTGAAGAAGCTCGCCGTCGAAGACTCCCATCCCGCATTCTATGGCCCGTTCGACGACTGCACGGGTCCCACCAGCGCGTCGCACCCGCCCTCAGCATATCAAGATCGGCACGCTCGTTATTGAATCGAGCGCTTGAGGGAGTTCCAGCAAAGCCACTCCCTGGAGAACTACCAGGCGATGCTGGAGGATAGTAGGGTCGCGGACAGCATCGTGCCTCGCCAGGTCGCAAGGCTGGCGTCGTTGCCGTTCCCTGTACCGGTGCACGAGAAGCTCGCAGGCTGGGTAGACGAGTTCGGGACGGGCTTCTGAGTAGGACTGAAGAATCTTCGTAAAATTTGGATTGGAGAGTAGGATACGTCACTCACACACGCCGATGGTACGGACTTTGTAGCGATAGTTCCCTATGATCTATGCCTTGTTGTATGCGTCATATCGCGTTCTGATTTGTACGAACATCTTTTTCGCCTGATATGTATAATCTTTTTCGCTTAGGGAGATTGCCCTTGCTGTGACCGAGGTTGGCGAGATATATGAAACAGCCAGCGAAGATGAAGAACGGCGCTGGAGACGGGGCAGCGGCGTGCTTTGCTTGAAGGTGCGCTCGTGCAAGACGGCATGGAAAGGCCGGCCAGCAGACCAAGTAACAGGGACGCAGAAACGATCCTACACGATGCTTGGAGAGGTCTTTGGGATTGCCTGTAGGGCCCAGGATATCGTGGTGTGAGGAGAAGGAAACAAGTTTTTCGTATGCAGTAACCCCAACCCTGTCCTCGGGTTCCCGTACACTATGAGTTCGAAGAGAGCTCAAAACGTATCTCACTCCGCTCTCGCTGCTAGCACCCTGCTTTTTTTTATCAGTGTATCTAAACGTTCTTTTCCAGTCTACATATCTCTCTGTTCGAGGCTATCCACTATGTGAGTGTTGCCTACATTAGCACGGATGCGCCCCGGCCCCCAGGCCCATATAGCTAGTATGTACGACTCGCATTATAGATGTCAACCTCGGATTTTCACGAATACTCACATGGAGACGACAGACGTCAATGACTCTCAGGCTTCAAGCACACCTGGCAACTACAGTCACTCATCCCATTGTTGAATAGGTACAAGAGACGGCTGCATCGCAGGCCAGCATCGAAATTATCGAGCGATGTACACGAAGCCGTGGGCTAGATATAAGAGGTATGTATCAGCAGTCACGGTGTACAGTGTAGGGTGTATAGGGCGTAGGATGTGAGGTGTAGGGTGTAGGGTGGCAAATAAGTTAAATGAGCGTGCAGCGTGAAGCTAAGTGTCCCACGTCCAGTCTAAGTCCAAATCCAATCCAGCGTTGCAGACAGAATCAACAAAAAATGAAAGTGAAGGAAAGACAGTATATACTCGTAAGTACGTCGGTTGGTCAGTAAGCAGGCAAATCCAAATCCAAATCCAAACTCGGTACTCCTCATGGTCGTACCGTAACAGTCCATAGCACACCGCGTCCTACGTAGCATGCATGCGGTCTCCAAAACCCAGTACCAGCCCGAGTCCCGTCGCCACACGACCCAGACTACTTCAAATCCCTCAACCTCGTAACAACATCCTGCACGCTCTCCGCATTCCACTCCCCACTCCAGCCCTGACGGCGCTCCGAGCGGTGCGCAACAAGCAGCGCGGGGTTCTGCGCTTGCGCCTGTCCGTCCCTCTCTGCGCGGAAGAGCCCCGCCAGGCGCGACTCTGAGCGCCCGTGCCCGTGCCCGTGTCCGGGGGAGGGCAGGTCGTCGTGCGAGTACACGCGCATGAGCGCGCCCGCGTCGAGCGCGGGGTCCGGGCGCGAGTGCGTGACGAAGAGCGAGGCGAGGCGCGGGCCGGGCGTGATGTGCGCCTGCGGGCGCGGCGTGCGCTCGGTGGACGTCGTCGCGAGGCGCGGGGACGTCGAGTTCGTCGGGCGCGTGGGCGCGGGCGCAGGGATGGGGACTTCGCCGATGTGCGCCGGGGGCGTGCTGATGGCCGAGTTGAGCCGCTCGAGCGTGGGCAGCGGCGACGCGACGAAGGGGTGCAGCCGCTCGCGCCTCGGCGCCGACGCGGGGTGGGGCAGCGGCGGGAGCGGGCGCTCGATGTCCATGGAATGCGAGCCGGTGCGCGCGCCGTCGTCGCGTGCGCGTTCGCGTTCGCGCTCGTCCTCGGGGATGAGGATCGACAGTGAGCGGCTCTTGCGCAGGGCCCACCTGCCTGCGCCCGGGTGCGGCGCTTGGAAGACGAGGTCGGCGGGCGGCGTCTCGCCGAGGTAGCGCGCAAGCTTGTCCATACGCTTGCGGCGGATGAGCATCTCCTTCTTCTCCTTCGCCTCCAGGCGCGCCTTCTCGCGCTCCGCTTTCTCCCTCTCCCTCTCGCGCTCGCGCTCTCTGCTCCCCCCGAACTCGGACGGCGCGAGCGAGGTCGTGGTCATGAAGGACAGCACGGACATGGTGGATGCGCGGCCGTGCCGTGCGACGGGCGACAGCGGCACGAGGTCTGTGGTAGCGGATTTTTTCATCTTGTAGCGGTAGATCGGCGGGGCGGCGGCGTCTGCTGCGCCTGGGGCGCGCTCGGTATCGGAAGGAGGCCATGAAGACGAGGGCTGGCTGGTACCGGCTTGGGCGGGTTCCGGGGACGGAGAAGGGAGGAAAGAGGTGCTCGTGGTGGGCGTGGGCGTATCGAGCGAGAAGATGACACGTTCCCCCTCGGAGGGGGCGGGGCGCAGCACATCGACGCTGTGGGCGCCCGTGCGTGGGCGTCGGTGTGGACTGTGGTGGCCGTGGTTGTGGTGCTGGTGCTGGTGGTGTGCGCGGCGCGGCGACGGGGACGGGGGCGAGAGCTGGAGGACGGGGGTCGTGCCGAGGACTTTTGCGAGCTTGCGGCTCGACTTGAGGAGGCGTGTGCGCTGGGTCTGGGACAGGACGGGCGCGGAGGGGTCGTCGGGGACGGGCATCATACGCGCAGATTAGAGCGAGGGGTAGAATAGAGAGAGGTATGTAAGTATTAAAGAGGGTATAGAAGGCGACCGGTCACCACGTCTATGAGAAGCTGGATGGAATATGGCGGGAACAAGCCTGCTTGTACCGCCTCGACCTGTCCAGCGCCAGCTCAAATGGCCCAGTCCCATCATTCCCTTGGCCCGACCCGACTCCATCAATCCCCCTTGATCTATCTCTAATTACGCTATCCTCCGCCTCGCGTCCCCCGCCCCCGACCCGCCCTCCCGTCCTCCCCGGCCGATGCCACTCTACGCGACGGCATTATAATTGCTTCATTATGCACTCCGTACACGAAGCAGCGTGCAGGGTCGCAGGCGCACGTCCGTGGGCAGTTCACTTCAGAGCTCGAGGGATGATCGCCGTCGTGTCGTTGCGAAGGTGCAGTGCGTCCTGCACGTTATCCTCTGCTTACTATTTTTCCAGCAGACGACGCGCTCGCGTCGCGCGATGGCCCGGAGACTCCTGCCTGTCGCGTTCTCGTCCCCAGCGGCTCCCAGTCGCGGCCCTTGGCACCTGCACGTCGACGTCGTGCTGCCAGTCTTGGACGTGCACTGGCATGCTTAATTCTGGCAACCGTTGCCACGGCCGTCGTCTCGTGAGTACAGTGCTCCTGCGCGCGTGTAAGAATAACTATCTGCAACTGCGGTGCTATACTACTTTATTTCCGATCTGGAACAAACCCATGCAGATGTGTCGGTCCTTCGCTACAGCGCTAGCTATGGTGTATAGTTGCAAGTGTCAGACACACGGTGTCCGACGCTTTCGCTCCGCGACAGCCGCCGTTACTCCGAGCCTCCGGAGGTGCTGCATAGAGAGTCGCTAGGTTCACTGCTCGCTGCGCGAACACTGGAGCGTGGAGGCGCTCCTGAAACTGATCACGCAGTGTTGGGCACCCATGGGGATATGGTGAGTAAGCGCGGTCTCGCTAAGGCTCACCGCGGATGCTGATACTCCGTTTGCTGGCCCTCCGTTCAAATCTCCGTATGTTATGTCGTCTGTATGGAACCAGAGCACGGAGAGCGGCCGCCCAAGCTATTCCCCACACAGTGCATCTCTGTTTCTCGCTCCTGACGGGGGATATGCAACGATGGTACGCAATGGGCGCCCACATGCCAACATACCTCGAGGGAGGCAACAGAACGAACGGCAGCTATCGTTCACTGACCATGCTACCACCTCTAGATCTGTCTCGGTGTCCTGCGACCGACATCGGGCGCAGAAGAGACACTTACGCACGTCTACTTCATGCCTTCCTCTGCTCTGCGGAACTGTTATGTCTCTCTCACAACCGTCAATGTACGCCCCGCCCAGGTATGCTGTCGATGTGACGCTGCGCGTTGACATCGATCGATGAAGGGTACAATCGTCCATACAAATTTGCACTAATTCAACACTCAGGGAAAACGACACCACGCACTGCGCTATTCTGGGGCGCACGGTGACAGCGTAGAGCAAGCCAGCCGCGAATCCAAAGATCTTGGATTTCAATATGCCAGTCTCTACGCATATGTGCGTTCAAAACTCGCGAACCCTTCAACGGATCGATCTAGCTATTTGAGATACAACGCCCGCACCCGTGCCAGCAAACCCTCGACCAGGGAACCATACCTGACAGCGTGGGCTGTGTCCGTCGCCCTACAGCGGCGCGCGGATTGAGTAAGAGCGGAGAGCGCGCATAGCAAACGGCTTGCGCCTCGATGCGCGCGCAGGTTCGCCCATGTCGGTGTCCTGCAAGGCACCGGCAGGACGAGCCAGAAATACGATGGGGTGAGGGCAAAGAGAATAATTGCTCCCCGTGTCATGCGTCTCGATAATGCCTAGATCTGCGCCGTCAAGTAGAAAAAAAATTGACCCTAGAACGAAAGTATGCGCCCTCCCTTTCCTGCCCACACAAGCCTCTTCCGCTACGGACGAAGAATGAAGATCCGAGCGCAGCACCGACTCGTCTGCACGACCCGAAGTCGGCCGCAGTAGGGGCAGACCGCGATAGAGGTGGGCCACGGCCGAATTTCTTACCTTGCCTATGCGAACTGCTTCATCTCTGCCCCCGGCCTGCGTTGGCAGTATCATTTCTCTCAATGCCACGCGTGCGATGCTGTTGCAACATCGCGATCGGGAAAGAAGGTATCCGGAGAGGAAATAGGAGGGAGCTGAAGCAGCGGCGGGCAGGTAGAAGGCGGTTTAAAGGACGGGGCTGGTATCATGCATACATATGGATGTCTAGATGCGACGTAGATGCGAGTGTGAGTGCAAGTGATGGCATCCTATTCCAAAGCCCATGTCCACATGCATGCAGCAGGTATTGTGCCTAGTCGAAATGCCAGTGGGAAGATGTCACTTGCCACATCGATACAACCGCAGTGTACTTGGCTCCGCAAACGGGCAGGCAAGGGGGCCACGGCGATGTCGGTTTTGATGAATTGGCAGTGGTCTGGTGCAGTAAATTCCGTTCAGCGACATGTGATGATATCAGGCCGGTCTACGGTATGTTGGTACTGGACGGCCTGTGACTGGCAAAAGCACAAACCGTTGGCTGCCTCTACTTGCCGACATGCTGTCAGCCGTCCCCTAGAGCATATGCCCAAGAAACCCAATACATTGAGATCCAATAAACATACATCTACGCAGAGCTCGGCTTTCCCGCGGACCCGTGCCCAGGATGCGGCAACATCTCGTCGGGGTCTCCCTGCGGTGGTGGGGGCATCGGCTCGCCCAGCGCGCGGCGGATGCCCTTCGAGTTGAGCAGCTTCGCGTACTTCGGCTGGACGAAGAGAGCGCTGCAGGACGGAACAGGACGGGGGCATATCAGGATGGAGATCAGACGGTGAGTGCCAATAGTGCAACTTACGATGCCTCGACGAGCTTCGTGCCGCTCATGTCCTCCACCACGCCCTCCACGCGCACCTTGCGGCCCTTCGCCTCGACCAGACGCGTCTTAAGCACGATGAACTAGGCCCAAACGGATGGCATGAGCACGTATGCACGCCGCGGATTATTGGAAGAAGAGCACTCGCACCTGGTCTGCACGCGTCGGCGCCTTGTAATTGATGCTCAGGTTCGCCGTCACACCCACCTTATCCGGGAGATTCATAATCGCCTACCAAACCCAAACCACCCGTCAGCTACTCCATTCCCATCCCACACCCAATCCCAAACAGAAAAAGAGAAAGCCCACGCACCGTCCTTGCCAGCCCCTCATCCAACAGCGTCGCCAGCAGCCCTCCATGCACAATACCCTCGTGTCCACACAGCCCGCGGCCAACATGGATGAATATCCAGCTCTCCGTCTCGTCCGCGCGCGCACGCACAAGCGGCGGCAGCGCGAGGCGACCTGGGCCACGCAGCGCGCCCGCCGTGAGGCTGTTGGCGGCGTTCTCGGGCGGGAGCGACAGGTACGGGCGAGTCTCATACCACGCGTTCTTGTCCTCGTCCTGCACCCTCTGCTCCGCGTCGCCTTCGTTTCTGCTCGCATCCTCATCTGTGACGGTGGTCCCCCTCGCGCGGTGCTTTCGCAGTATCGGCAGGCGCTGCAGCTCCGCCTCGAGGTCCGCGACGTACGCCTGCGCCGCTGGGTGTGTCGGGTCGGGCGGCGGCGGCGCGATGCGCGGGGAGATGTATGTGAGCGGAGTGGGTGGGTAGAGCGCACCTACGGTGTAGGTCGCGACCGCGCCGGCGGAGAAGAGGGAGATTGTACGGAGTGTGCGCAGTGCGGATTTGGGTGTGGGTGGGGGGTTGGGAGGGGGTGCAGAGGTGAAGAAACGGCGTCCGGGGCGGCTCCGGGATGCGCGTTGGAGAAGCGCGAGGGACGACATGTCGATATGGATTGGAGATGCAGGCAACGGTCTCTAGATTGAACTGAAAATGTCGGGACATTGGTGTTATGTCCGTGTCTAGGCGGCGTTGTGAGGCTTACCTATGATGCTGGCTATATTGCAATGTAAATGGGTCCAAGTGAGATGAGAACAAAACACGGTGTCCGAAAGAAGTGTGTATATGACCTGGCAGCAATATCAGAACCAGTGTATGGTCAGTGAAGGCTAATTTATTGACACGGCGACGCACTGGTCAGATCAGCAACCGTGACGGGTCCTGTACAGCAGATGGCGCAACCAATTTGCGTTGTCGGTTAGAAAGCACGCTATTGAACGTCTGAATTGCTGCAGACCGTCCAGCGAGAGGTATGGTAGAAGGCAAGACCAGGAGCGCGAAGTGCTGTACACACTGTCGGCAATCCTATGGGGCCGAGGGCCGGACGCGCTTTCATCATGTTCATATTCGTGCCGTCTCCTTGAAATTCGCACACTGAGGTGAACACTCCCGTTTTCAAGGCATGCACACACAACTCATCATAATCATATACTATACATATCCTTCTATCCATGAAGCAGCAGCACGTAGCAAGCGCATGAGAACAAGTCCAACCAAAAAAGAGAACACATACAACAAAGCACGGAACACAGTAAAGCTACAATCAACGGTCTACAAAGTCCCAACCGTCCGTATGTGAGTATCATATCCTACCTTCAAACTAAACCGAATAAAAATATGTCAAAAACCACTCAGAAACCCGTCCCAAATTCGTCGACCCAGCCCTCGAGCTTCTCGTGCACGGGCACAGGCAGTAGACACGCCATCGGTGGGACCTGACGAAGCACGATGTTGTCTGCGACCCCCTCCTGCGCCAGCCGACTCTGGAAGTACTCTGAATTCTGCTCCCCGTTCCGGTTCCCATTGACGAAGACATACTCGATAATCAGGGTGTGTGTCCTGATACACTGGTGGTCACTCGGTCGTATTGCCGCGGCGCGCAAGACCATATCCCGCACGAGACTCGCGAGATCGTCCGTCCGGAGGCGCACGCACTCCAAGTCCTCGCGGAGTGGGCCTGCGTTATTCTGGAACGGGCCAAGGAACGCGAAGTGGCAATCGTCGATGGACAGCTTCTTCAGCGAGCAGCACTCGTCGACGAGCCTCTGCGCCAGTGACTGCTGGGAGTTGTAGTGAATCCCGCGAAGGGTGAGTTCCTCGAGCTGGTACAGCGGCAGCGAACGGTCGTCCTCCCGCATCAGCTCGCGCAGCGCGATGTTGACGAACTGCGGGTCCCCGTCATCTCCACGGCTGCCGACGAGGTTCTGCAGGTTGCAGAGGTGAAGCCGCTTGAGGCTGGGTACACGGATGTGACGCAGGATGTAAATCAACTCCTGCGCATGGTAGAACCCAAGGCGTAGCTCCTCTGCCTCGGGCAATTCGACAATGCGGGGGTCCACGACGTCGGTGTTGACCGCAGCCAGATGTGTCTCGTCTTCGTTCTCCTGCTGCTCCATCAGCGCGGGGTCCAATAGTTCACCCTCGTCCTCCTCCTCTTCGTCTTCGCTCTCCTCTTCTTCGTCCTCGTTTTCGCTTTCGTCGTCGTTGTGGTCCTCATGATTGTCTGCATCCTCATCTTCGTCTTCGCCCTCGTCTTCGTCCTCGTCCTCGTCTTCGTCCTCGTCCTCGTCCTCGTCCTCGTCCTCGTTCATGTCGCCCTCGTCGTCCGCCTCTTCGCCCGCCTCCCTCTCAGACTCTCCATCACCTTCGTCGGCCTGTTCGTTCGGAGGCCTCGCGTCCTCCCTCGTGTCCGGTCCGAGTGAGGCCGCAACCTGGACAGACTCGTACCCCGAGTCAGAGAAGCTAGCATTGCTAGTGCTAGCTCCAGTAACCTCATTCACGAGGTTTTGGCCGCCACTGGGATAAGGGCCTGGTTTGCGGTCGATGAAATCCAGATCATCGTGGCCGTATATATCCCTGTCATCGTCATCCGTCTCGGCCTCGGAGTCGCTGTTACTTTCCGAGACGTCGCCATCGTAGAACATATCGTCCTCGTTGTCTTCTTCAACAGGCTGGCCCTGGGCCTCCGTCGCGGTGTTCGTCACCTGGGCTGCAAAGCAACGGTGAGCATCGCGATCCCTCTCAAGAGTGCAGAACCAGTACTCACCATCATTCTCCTCGGCACCAGCTGCCTCTGGCGCGTTTTCCCATTCAAATTCCTCCAGGACTAAAACCCCGTATAATGACACAACCTCCAGCGTGTTCTTGCTGTTGTCAAGGAGGTTGAGGAGTTCTGATGCCTTTGGCTTGAACTCGTTAGAGAGGAATCCCAACTCGAGGCGCTCGAGGTGGGAAACTGTGCACGCCGACCAGTCGACGTGCGTGCCGAGCAGTGAAAGGCTCCTGCAAGCGGGTGCGCCCCCCTCGGCGCCGAGTAAGAGCGGTCTTGCCCATGCGGTCGAGGAGTTCGGGAGGAAGCCACTGATGAGGGGGAATCTCGTGTTGCGGCGCTGGATGTTGAGGTGTTGCAGCCGTGGCATGGGCGCGTCCATCATCGCCTGGAGGAGGGCTCCGATGGGCGACCATGTGTCCGATGACAGCGAGAGGTAGCGAATGTTGCCCATGTGAGACTGCAGCATCTCCAGGGTGTCGTACATCTTGTCCAACGTAAGTGCATGAACGCGACCCTCCCTTTCTAGGCTGAGTTGGTGGGGGAAGTGCAGATACAGGTGGATCGTCAGCGGGTTTGCGCCCGCGCGTTCTAGATGCGTCGCTACCCGCTCGACCCGGCGGATGGAGAAGAAGTCAACTGTGAGGAAGAGCCTAGCCCAGAGGTTCGCGGTCCTGCTGGCGACGAAGTGCCACCGGCGGCACACATGAGAAAGTCGAATCGGTGCCATGTGGGCGTCCACGGCGTTGTTGAAATCGTCGTCAATGCAAAAGTCGAAGATAAGTTGAAGTATGTCGATGTGGAAAAGGCCCGCAGGCGGGGGGTGGGGAATCGCGATGGAGGACATGTCTGGGAGAGTGGGTATAGGGAGGGTATGAAGGGAAAGGTGCGAGATAGTATTAAAGAGATCGGTGAGTTCTTGGTGAGGGTAAGGAGCACGTTCAAGGCGGAGAATTGACTTCAACTACAGACAATGGCGTCTATGACGATGATTGATCGTCCACAACATTGAGCCATGCGTATGGGTCGCACATGGCAAGCCTACGGCGGCACCTCCCCCGGACTCCAGAGCGGATTCTCACGATAAATTCAGCCGGACCTGCAGCTTCACGGCCTACTCCAGCAATTCACGCCTTTCACTGCGCTTGCCAGTTGTGGCTCGCGGCTAGGTGCCACCCGCCCCCAAGGACAGCGCCCAATAGCGATTGTCGAGGCAACAACTTGAAAGGCGCGTATACGCTTTGGCCGTAAGGACAAAGGGATGATGTGCGCCTTGGTCTTTCATAATTCATGCAGCTAATCTGGGAGGAAAATGCCGAGTTTACAACGGCTGCAACCCGATATCGGTCTCTACGGCTAGTCTCTATTACCTCGCGTCATCCATGTACTTGTTAGTGTATCGATAGGCATAAGAGAGGGTAGTATACGCAGGATATGTAGCATGTATCATTGGAATCTAAGCGTAAGACATAGATCAAGCATGGGTGTATGGTAAAATGACATGGGCATAGTCAAAATGAGGGTCGTAAGAAGGAATGTGTAAGTAGTTGTCAATCGATTCACGGACTTTGTGGTGCACTGTCGACGCTACCAAACTCAGTAACGAACTACGTGACACAAGGCTAAAGGAGCAGTAACTATGCGAGAGCGCCGGTGAGGGCAGGCAGCGGCTGCTCGTCGATGGTAGGCGGATCGCCGTCGTCCGTCACGTTGTTGTCAGCCCGGTCATAGTACTGGGGGATTTCCCAAGCTGCGTAATCGTGACGATAGGGTTTAGGCTGGTAATGCTCGCCTAGGACAACGGTATCGGCGTGAGAAAGCAAGGCTGTCTTGGCTACCTGACACGTGTGCTCGTCTTGAAACGCTTTACTGTACACCGAGATCGACCCAAGTCGCCCATATTGCCCTGCGATATTGAGCGATTGAAGAGTCGAGCGGCGAGTCTCGAGGGTCACGTTGATGGCTTCAACGTCCATATCGATCAGTCGGAGTTCGCGCAGTTTTCGGCAAGGCAGATTCCGTGCCCGCAGCGGTTCGGGGTCCTGCCTCGAATTGAACTGCGATAGAGTGATGGCAAGGGCGGCTAGCAAGGTCGGCGAGGCGTCGTGGAGGACGAGGGATTCGAGGTTGGGGAATGAATTGAGGAAATTCAGCGCGAGGACGGGACTTTCAGGGAGTTGAAGTCCTTCGATCGCAAGTTCTCGAACGGAGCCCATAGACGCGATGCCGTTGCCTTGCAGAAGCGCTTCCAGGACCATGCTTCCATCCACCAGGGAGCGAGCTCGATGGTCGGCTGTCGTGAGGGCCCTGCCGGTACCACAAACCGTGAACTTCTTCAACGCGGGGCAGCTAAGAAACTTGGCCAGTAGTACTACTTCTGCAGGGTACGCGTATCCGAGCACGAGCACTTGCACACAAGGGAGGAGGATGCTGCGGGAGGAGTCCCAGACATCCCCTCCGGCAGTTTCCGTAGCCGGTGTTGCGCAATCAATCTTGAGGTACTCGAGGCAGTTGGCGCACTGTCCGATGGCAGAGTATAGCACTTCGATGGAGGGACGTATACTGATTGGAAGATGGGAAATGGTGAGTCGGGAAAGATTCGTAAACGAGAATTGTGTCCAGTCGAGGTGGGTTCCTGTCAGCGAGAGCGACTTCAGGGCGCATGCAGAATGTGTATTGAGAGCGGCCGGGGCTTCAACATCCATTGGCGGATCTCCCAAGCCAAGAGACAAGGAGTGGGGGCGTCTCTCTATCTCGAAATGCTGCAGTCGCGTGCTAGGCTGGTGTTGAAACAACAAGTGGGCTAAGCGGACAGGATAGTCAGTATCTGAGAGCAAGGTGAAGCTGCGCACGCGCTGCATGTGTTCGCTAAGGACCCAAAACAACCTCTGGACGATGTTCTCGGTGAACGGGTGAGGTCCTCCGTCTATCATGTATTCCCAGCCCGGAATGCGAAAGTCAATGTATACAATGAGGTCGCACTTTTGGGATCGCGTAAGATTGTGACGATCGCGGAAATAGTTGGGGGATTCCAAGTTGTCCTCCATCGTAATGAGGGTCCAGAGAGTAGGCGTTGCCAGCGCGAGGTGACGCCAATCGTGAGAGACATGAGAGACGAGCCATGGAAACGCCTTGCTGTCGTCCATTTCTCGTGTGTCCCAAGTCCCGACTTCAAAGATGTATTGAAGGACGTCGCGAGAAAGGCGGGCGATAGGAGACTTGTTCTGAGGCGATGCCGGCATCGCCGGCACGTTGAGGGTCCGACTAGCAAACATCCTAGTTGCTTTTCCTGAAGTTAGGTTAGACTAGAGCGATCTCACTTGTCACGACTTGGACTGTTCACGTACTTCGGTGTTCAAAAGGAAGTTTTAGGAACAGAAGGTCGAGGAGGAAGTTGGAAGTTGGAATAGCCGTTCGGAGAGATGATGTACGAGTCGTACTTATACATGGGGTCGACAGCCTTTGTGAACAAAATTGGGGTGTGGCACAATGCCTCGGGTCATTGCTGCAAAGTGGACTGGGTCCACAGTTGGTTGCGACGGTCGCAAGAATGCCTCGCAACATTGTGTTCGTCTATATTCATAGACAAAGTAACGAACCGACCTGTTTCATTGTCAGCAATCAATGAATGAACCGACAATTGCCAGTAGGCAGCTGCAGGCAACGCTTTTGCGTATACTCGGTATTGAATCATATCTATTGCAAGTGTGGCCTGCTTTTCGCACAAACAGAAAGCTCTCTTACAATTAATTCGCCTGGTAGATTGTTAGTTCGAGCATGATTGATGGTGTTCTAATTCACCTTTCTACTTACATATCCCGTGGCAGTTCAGGCCATGATCTGAGCCGCAGGCGGCGGCAAAGTTCGGTACCGTGAGGTGACATATGCGCCGCCGTGCGGACTGAAGATTCGGAACTCACCGAGCGGAGTCTGAAGCCTAAAGTGTAACGCGCTCATTCGCCTGTGTGCGCTCCCATCGCCCATCTGACCACGTATCCTCAAGATCAAGACCAACGACACAATGGTGAGCAATCTTGTGCCCTTTAAAGCGTTCAGGCATCGCTCGGCCACTCTGGAGCTCGAGTAATGCAGTCGTTCATCGAAGTTCACGGCCAAAACCGATGGATGGTGCGTCAGTTCTCCGGATGAGCCTTCGATATTCGCTAACATCAAGCCCACAGACTGCAAACTCTTGAAGAGACTTGTTCTTTTCTGTCGCTGAGCCTGCGGGCTATGACGCACATGCTGGGCTGGACTTGTCTTATCAACAAGTCCTGCGCTAGAGCTCCGGGGTGTCTTCATGATGTCTGGGCGTAACGCCTGCACCGTGACTGACATACCTCGCCTCAATGACCAGCCTCCCAAGGGAAAAGCCGGATCCGCGAAGAAGCCCGCTGCCGCGCCTTTTGGTGCGAGCAAGCCCACCAAGGCTGCCAAGAACCCTCTCTTCGAGTCGCGCCCTAAGAACTTCGGTATCGGTGAGTCGCTTTGAATCCCTGACCATCATCTGGCAAACCTCATTCCCGGATTCAGGCCAGGACATTCAGCCTAAGACCGACCTCACTCGCTTCGTCAAGTGGCCGGAGTACGTCCGCCTCCAACGCCAGAAGGTCATCCTCAGCCAGCGCTTGAAGGTTCCCCCCGCCATCGCGCAGTTCTCGCACACCCTGGACAAGAACACCGCGACCCAGCTTTTCAAGCTCCTTGACAAGTACCGCCCCGAGACCAAGCAGGAGAAGAAAACTCGTCTCGATGCCGTTGCCAAGGCCACCGCCGAGGGCAAGGAGCAGAAGGTTCGTTTGAGCTCACTGCCATCTATACTTCTTTATCTAACATTTGTTTCAGGACACCAAGAAGCCCTTGTTCGCCAAGTATGGCTTGAACCATTGTGTTGCCCTCGTCGAGGCGAAGAAGGCTTCTCTCGTCATCATCGCCCACGACGTCGATCCCATCGAGCTCGTCGTCTTCCTTCCCGCTCTCTGCCGCAAGATGGGTGTCCCTTACGTCATTGTCAAGGGCAAGGCTCGTCTCGGCACGGTCGTTCACAAGAAGACTGCCGCCGTCGTCACCCTTCAGGAGGTTCGCAGCGAGGACGAGCGCGAGCTTGCCACCCTCGTTCAGGCCGCCAAGGCGAACTTGTAAGTATCTGATTGCATCCTTATTCTAATTCCATCGCTGACCGCGGTAATCTCAGCTCCGACAAGTACGAGGAGCAGCGTCGCCAATGGGGTGGAGGTCTCCGTGGCAACAAGTCGAAGGAGATGCTCCGCAAGCGTGCCAAAGCTGCCGGCCAGACCGTCTCTGCTGCCTCTATCGGCAAGCTCTAAAGGCCTTATCGCCTTTCACTTCCAGCAATCCCTATATCTGCTGGTTAAAAGACCTGGGTCGTTGGTCGCTTTTGATATGAGGTCGATGTCGATAACTCTATGCGCGAATCATGTCATGTGTTGTTACTTAGGCAAACTCAATCTATGCCACGCTGCTTTGTATCGACGACCGATGCCTACATTACATGCTGTGGAATGTATTCTAGTGTACAAGTATAATGGAAGTCCAAGAACAATTGCGAAGAAAAGCGCGAAATCCGACAGCATCAGCTTTGAAATTTGAAATTTGAAATGGTGCCCGCCGTGTAATTGTACATTCGCGCCACTACGACGCGTTGACAGGGCTCGACGGCTTTCTTTCTATTCGCATCATCTCCCAAGCGATCTCGCTTTCAGTCGCCCCTGCAGGAGTCTCGTCGGACAACTGAGGTGCAATTCTATGCGCGCCTCAGTAAGGACCTTTCCAGGACGTCGCGGGTATCGGCTTCTTCATGCTGAGCCTTCTGAGGCTAAGTCGAACGGCCTTCCGACTCAAGGGGCCTCAGATGGTTTACCCTTCTACTTCACGATCTTTTGCAGCTGGAAAGACTACAAATGCTTCTCTAGGGGATGTAGAATCACGGTCTAACGGTGCGGTGTGAAATATTCGCTCGATGCTTCATTTGGCACACTGACGTCTCGTCTCGCAGGATCTCCAGCCGGGTCATGGCCTTTTCCTGTCTCTGCTTCCTCTTACGTCGAGACCCAGAAGTCTACGTTCATTGCCTATAGCTCGCGTCTTGCCTCAGCATCAGACCTGCCCGACTTCATCTCTCATCTCAGGCTCTCGTCATCCCGCCTCAAACGTGCGACACACTGCATGGTCGCCTTTCGCTTAGCATCACCCACGTCTGGGGAAGGCGGGAAACCGGTACAGATGGTTTGCGGTCAAGACGATGGCGGAGAGAGTGGCGCAGGCAACATGCTCATGAGCGTCTTGGAGAAAGGCGAATGCGTTGGCGCGGTCGTTGTCGTGTGGAGGTGGTATGGCGGCGTCAAATTGGGAGGGGAGAGGTGGAGAGTCATTGGGCAGGTTGCGAGGGAGGCCTTGAGAGCGGGAGGGTTCCTCCAAGAAGGGAAAAGAGACACGAAGGTCGCGGCGCCAGCGAAAGGCAAGTCGAATGCCGCTGGCAGACGCAAGTAGACCCTGCGCTTCCTACGTCCTTCTGAGTAGTAAGCATATGAGGTTCTGGCTTATTTCTCACTAACATAAGTATTGCTCTTATAATATCTTTCTAGGCGTCATCAACCAGCGGGCCGTTCGAATGTCTCGTGTCCTTCTACTGCCGACGCAAGTCGATTCAGACGCAATTTGGTCGCTGCCCTGGGTACTCCTGTGACTCTGAAGGGCGGCCCTCATCCACCTCCGTTGCCGTACTCCCTCCGTGTGTTGCCTGGTGAAGTTATTCCTGTAGCTCAGATGGTCACGTGACCCTCTGCGGACGTCTGTCTCAGTTGCTTCTTTCCGCGCCCGCTCTTCTTCCCGACTTCTCTGCGTCCGACACCCATATGCTTCACTGCAGACGAAATCCTCCGCCACACACCCTGACGCCCTTTATTTCTGGTTCCACCGTCACGCGGCCGCGACCTTTCCTCTCGCGGACCTACCTCGGGCCGTTCCCTGCATTGAAGCTAAATTTGCTGCCCTACGAACTCGTATAAAACCCCGCCATACCAGTTCGATGAAACTGTACGAGTGACTACTTCCCCGTTCCGAAAATGCTTCTCCGCGTCACTCTTGGCCTCCTGTTGGTTGCCGCCTCCGCTTACGGCAAATTCAACTGGGACGAGACCAAGTTCCTGTTTGCATTTGGCGACTCCTACACCGTCGACGGGTTCAATATTTCAAAGGGGATCAATTCGTCTACCCCAACAGCCGTACGCCATGTTCTTGATCTATCGCCGGAACAGACGTCTCATACCGCGTGAGCAGCGAACGCAGCAGTCGTCCAATGGTCCAAACTGGGTGCACGCCCTGAGTCAGTTCTTAAATCACTCATTGACGTGTCGTCTAGAACGCTGACATTATGTGTATCAGCCGAGACATACAATTCGACTGAGACAAGGCTTGTCAATTTCGCTTTCGGAGGTGCAACCATCGACAGCGCTCTTGTGCCGCCTTATTCGCCTATTGTTCCGTAAGCGTGCTAGTCGGTTACTCGGTCGGCTGAAAATTGGTTGAACCGTCTCGAAGCTCTATCGTCGATCAAGTCTCCCAATTCAACTCGATCGTGGCTCCCAAGCCAGACGGCGCCAAATGGAGTAGTGATGATAGTTTGTTCGCTTTTTGGATTGGTATCAACGACGTCGTATGTGGCTATCTAATGTCTTTTACTTTTTTTCCTAATTTCGATCCAGGGCAATTCGTTCACATGGGTTCGTTTATTCTAACGTTCAGTCATCGAATTCCGGTTCACGAAGAAGCAGACGAACGTCAGCCATGACAGCTTCCACGAGGTGCTCATAGATAGGCTGTTCGGCCAGGTAAATCTTGCAGTCTCCTCAAAACTGCTCTTTCTAACGGCTTGACAGGTTGAAAGTCTCTACGAGCATGGCGCACGCTCTTTCCTATTCCTGACCGTCCCGCCGACCAACCGCGCCCCGCAGCTTCTCGTACAAGGCAAGAAAGCCATTAACAAGATTGCGGCGGACATAGCAGACTACAACTCTAAGCTCAACGCAAGCGCAAAAGCGTTCCAGGCTAAGCATGACGATCTTGAGACAGTTACCGTCTTCGATACCCAGCCGATCTTCAACACGCTCCTTGACAATCCGAGGACGTTTGGATATGTAAACGTCACTGGATTCTGCGAGGCTTATGAGAACGGCACCCTTGACAGTGCAACGCAGATCGCACCGTGCCCCCCAGTATCCAGCTACTTGTAAGCGTTTATGACTGTCGGGCGCCGCACACTAACGCTAAAGGATGGTCAGCTGGCTTAACACACTGCATCCTCTCTTCACCGTCCACGAGTAAGTCATCGAGGTCCATGGTTCTCTGGCAATTTCGTTATCTAATCTACTTCCAGTGTCATCGCCCGCGGTATAACTACGACATTCACTTCGTGATTGCGCGAGGGTTTCTTGCTGTAAAATGTCGAGCTGCCGTTCCAAACAAGGTCGTGGGGTTCTATGTGCTCTTTCCCAGGTGCATTCCCGTGTTGCCCCCGATGCCGTACTTTCATTCATTTCTATGAATTAAACAATCCTTGCGGGTGAACCCTAGATCTCGTTTCCTCTCGCGGCCTTCCTTCAGATACCAGCACGCCACATGTTCTTTCCAGCCTCTATGATCCAGGGTAACGTTGATGAGCGCGTGTCGTGGATGCTGACGGCGGGCGCAAGGTGACGGCACAGTGCCGGCTGCGCAGCGGGGACAAAGGCCCCGCGAGGTGAAGAATCAAGACGATGCACTTGCTTGGAATGAGAACTCCACAATTGGTCGTAGCCAATGTGCCTGACGGGCGTCAGTACGGCCAAATCAGAAATATGGGAAGTGGAGCGGTCCGTCAAAGTGGCTCGGTACACGGTCCGTCAGCGGCAGCGTTGGAGGATGGGCGAGTGGACGCAAGGATTGCGCGACAGATGCGGGGATGAAAGCGCAGTGAATTGGAGGTAGGAGAGTAGGAATGAAGAGAAGACCGCGCAGACAGCTAGCGCGGTGAGCACTGGCCCTAGAGGCGTGGGGACGGCGGACGACCCTACGAAAGTTCATGCTCCACGAGATCCGGCGGCATGCCTCCATTATGGCAAACGGCAACGCGTCTCAAAGCTGACAGGACCGATACTCACCATCAAAGCACGCAACAAAACATGGCGCCCACAGACGATATATAAAGGATGTCCCCTCTCCTCGAAAATTCGAGCGCTCGTTCTCCTTCGACCCACTCTTACTATGTCGGCGCCCTCAATCAAGGAACGCTCGTCCGTCGAGAAGAAGGATGATTCTATCGATGTCCGCCAGGAAGTTCAACAGATCGATGACGTCCATGACATCAATGTCAAGCTCGCGAACCCTCTCGTTGGTATTCCCCACGAGCAGCTCATTGCTGACGCCGAGGAGTTCGCGATCAGTCACGACCTTGCTCATCTTGTCGAAGAGTTCAAGAAGGGTGCCCTCGTAGCACAAGACCCCGTCAACTTCGAGAACATGCCTCTTCTGACAGAGGATGACAAGTGTATCCTCAGGCGCGAACTCACCAACCGATGGAATCAGCCTGCCATGTTGTACTATCTTGTCATCCTTTGTTCCGTTGCTGCCTGCGTCCAGGGAGTGCGTACCTTTACACTGATCATTGAATGGTAAACTCATTTCTTTCCCAGATGGATGAGTCGGTGATCAGCGGTGCCAACTTGTTCTTTCCTGGCCAGTTCAATTTGGACCAGACGAGTGGCCGTAACCAATGGATCCTTGGTCTCATCAATGGCGCGCCCTATGTGAGTCCGTCTACTGCGATCTTACGCAGTTCTTTAATCGTTTGTAGCTATGCGCCTCCTTCATCGGCTGTTGGATCACTGACCCTCTGAACCGATACCTCGGTCGGCGCGGCGCAATCTTCTTCAGTGCCACACTCTGCTCCCTGACGTGCGTCTGGCAAGCAGTCACCAACTCATGGCCCCACCTCTTCGTTGCCCGCTTTGTCCTTGGTCTCGGTATCGGTCCCAAGTCGGCAACTGTCCCCGTCTATGCTGCCGAATGCG
Organism: Dentipellis sp. KUC8613; assembly: GCA_002286715.1. Taxonomy (NCBI): domain Eukaryota; kingdom Fungi; phylum Basidiomycota; class Agaricomycetes; order Russulales; family Hericiaceae; genus Dentipellis; species Dentipellis sp. KUC8613. The sequence goes on along the minus strand of NSJX01000057.1, from coordinate 23,199 downwards.
CTCCAGCACCCATCCGCGGCGCTCTCGTCATGATGTGGCAAATGTGGACGGCGTTCGGAATTATGCTTGGTTATGCTGCGGACCTTGCCCTCTACAAAGTTCCCAACAAGCCTCACATCACCGGCCTCAACTGGCGCCTCATGCTGGGCTCCGCCGGTCTTCCCGCCTTCGCTCTCATGGCTCAGGTATTCTTCTGCCCTGAGTCGCCCCGTTGGTTGATGAGCAAGGGACGCTACGACAAGGCTTTTGAGTCTCTGGTTCGTCTGCGCCATAGTCCCCTCCAAGCTGCTCGTGATTTGTACTGTATGCAATTCGTCTTCGTCTTCTGCTTTCCGTATATTGACAGTTTTCCCAGACATTCACGTCCTGCTTGAGACCGAGCGCGAGCTGACACAGAACCGAAACCGCTTCCTCGAGCTATTCACCGTCCCTCGTAACCGCCGTGCTACCTTGGCCGCTCTCATTGTCATGTTCATGCAGCAGTTCTGCGGAGTCAACGTTATTGCATATTATGCCTCCACCATCTTCACACAAGCCAACTTCACTGAGATTCAGGCTCTACTTTCCTCGTGGGGCTTCGGTCTTGTGAACTGGGTGTTCGCATTCCCTGCTGTGTGGACTATCGATACATTTGGTCGTCGCAATCTGCTGCTCACCACATTCCCGCTCATGGCCATCTTCTTGCTCTTGACCGGCTTTGCCTTGTAAGTATCTTCCCGACGCTTTGATCTAGTCTGACTCTGACATGTCTCGTAGTTGGATCCCAGAAGATAGTAAGGCCCGCATCGGCATTGTTTCTCTCGGCATATACCTCTTTGGCGTCGCTTACTCGCCTGGCGAGGGTCCCGTGCCGTTCACCTACTCCGCAGAGGCTTTCCCTCTGTACATTCGAGAAATTGGCATGTCGCTCGCGACTGCCTGGCTATGGTTCTTGTGAGTGTCTATTGGGTCGCACGCAACCGCGATTAGCTTTCTGACGCCGCTACTTTCCCGTCTTATAGCAACTTCATCGTCGCCATTACGTTTCCGCGTCTGCTCGGTGCGTTCACACCTCAGGGTGCATTCGGCTGGTATGCCGCGTGGAACGTCGTTGGCTTCGTCATCATCCTGCTGTTTGTCCCTGAGACAAAGGCGCTCTCTCTCGAAGAGCTTGACCAGGTGTTCTCTGTGCCGACATATACCCACGCGGCATACCAGCTCAAGGCGCTTCCGCACAACATAAAGAAGTACTTCTTCCGCATGAAGGTCGACCCCTTGCCTCCGCTCTACCAGCATGAGGGCGTGATTGGCGAAAAGCACTACGCGCCGGGCGGGGCTGGTGCGGCATGACTGTGCTTGCTTGCGATAGATGGAGGGTACCACGCTTTCGACAGAATGGTGTATGTTACTGGCTCAGCGAGCTGATTGCTACACGGTATCATTTTTGAGCCACTGGAGGAGGTATGGCGCGCGTAACAATCGAACTTAGTGGATCAGGTGGGGCAAGGCACGGTCGTACGACAAAACGTGGCGCTGCGCTCGTGGAGCATTGCGTTCTCCGGACAACCCTCAAAGATCGGGCTCAATATACACTTTACATACTTGCCTGGCCCGAGACGAAGGCGGTGGCACGCTCAAGAGATGGAGTCCGCGATGGGCCATGATCTCAATTACTACGGTACACATAAATGTACATGTACATTTCGAGGCGGTTGTACACACCATGTTGTGGGCCTGTGCACATGGCTTAGTTCTCCGAGACCTAGCTCCATGCCCCGCCCTATATCCTAGGTGCGAAGGTATGTTTCGCCAGTAGCCACCCAACTGGTATCCATTCAGCGCAGAAACAATGTCGAAAGTACTGGTGTCTGCTTTACAGCATAATGCAACGGCGATGCCGACGATCTCCCGGCCGTTTCGTATCGAAGCATGCAATGATTGATTGTCTGGCTTCTCCTCTTGCAGCCAGGGATTCGCAATCGATTGAGAGGGGATAAGAACCGACGAAGCGCTCAACGACGCCTACGTTTGAGCTTCTCGAAGGCGCGATGATGGGTAGACCATAAATTGTCTTCGTCAAAGATCTGCTATAGGAATCAAACTTTCTTCAGAAGAGCTGCCGTTACAGAAATCCCACGGAGACGATAAAGGCGGCTGCGTTGGTGTTTCGGGGTGACAGCAAGATACCTTGATGGGTTTGAGCGCTGTTATTTTTGCGCAGGAGGTCTGCCTTTTGCAGGGCAGGGGATCCAAGCAGAGAATGATGGGCTTCGCCAAAAATCTCGTTCTACACAGGACGCCTCCAAACATACTGCAGGATTAAGTATATCTAGTGTGAGACGGCGGTGAGGTGTGAGATGTTCTATGCGAAGGATCCCCAGACTTACTGGCTAAGCATCCCTATACTTCATGACGGACTCAATTTGGCGGAGACCATGGCTCAGGGCTGCGTGTCAAGACGAGGGTTTGTGCAAGATGCACAACCGCGCGCCAGTTTTTCTCTTTTTCGATGGAGCAGTAAGGACTCACCGAAAAATAACAGTGCAGGGCACGTACACCTGCGCGCAAATTAACCACTACTTAGTGGATAATCATAATGGTTTGTTTCACAGTGGTTTGTTTCGAAGCCGAGGGCTTCGCGCATTGTTGGCGTGCATCGGCGACTGGTCGGCCTTCGGACTGATGGACCGAGATGACCGAGATGACCGAGGCACTCAATTATAGTCTCTGCAATCGACTTCGTTCAATCGCTTCAGGACACAGCGCAATGCTCACCTTCGCAAGCAATAGGAGTGCTCTTGATCTTCATGCAGCCTATTGACAGGGCTATCACCATCGAGACGGCCATACTAGAGTACAACGGCGGAGGCTAGTTCAGCGTGCGTCTTCCTCCTCCATGTACACCCTTGTGCCGACCATCCTGTGACCACCGGACAGATACACATTTTAACCTGAAATATCTGCGGTCGGTTTTGTGGAACGGGCGCAAATCTCCCCACGTCAGCCATACGGAGGACGCGGCCCCCGACACACCTGGGTCCTGTCAGGCTCGCTGTACCAACAGTCTCCCGAGGTGGCCGGGTTTGCAAGGAAGTCTTGCAAACGCAATGCTGGTGGACTTGCGAGCTCGCGGAAGGCAGCGATGTAAGGGCTGATGGTGACGTGTCGGGCTACCCTCTGAAGAATTAGTCACACGCGCGGTCTCAACTTCTCCTCGCTGTTCTTCCGGACGTCTCGAAGACGTGGCACGGGATCTTGAATGTCTCTCTGGCGGACTTTCTTCGGTGTACGACGACGTGTCGAAATCTAAAGTTGCTACCTTCACACTGTGTATAAAGTCCTTGTCTATGCAGCCGCCTGCCGATACAACTTGTCAGTCACTAGTGGCCCTCTTCCAGCTACGATGTTGCTACGTGCTGCATTGATATGCTTATCTGTGGCTTGTTCGGCGTATAGCAAACTGACCTGGGCCGACACGAAGTTCCTCTTTGCCTTTGGAGACTCTTACACGACCGACGGTTTTAACATCTCACAAGGAGTCGATTCGCCCGTCCCAAATGATGTAGGTCGAATTTATCCCTACAGCCACACAATCTGCTGATACGAAATGCGAATCAAGGTATCCTCGAACGGCCCGAACTGGATTCAGGCTCTAAGTCCGTCATCTCCCGTTCTGCGATCGTTCGCTCGTTAATGCTCCTTCGCAACCAGCCCAAACATACAATGCTACTGACACGAAGTCATTCAACTTGGCTTCCGGAGGCGCAACTATCGATAGCGAACTCGTAACGCCATATCTCCCTACAGTCCTGTGCGTACCTAAATAGCTCATTGACAGTTCTGCTGACCTTGGGCTTAGCTCTATCGTCGATCAAGTTTCTCAGTTCAACGAGATCCTGGCACCGAAGCCAGAAGGAGCGAAATGGGAAAGCAACAACAGCTTATTCGCTTTTTGGATAGGTATCAATGATGTCGTACGTCCCATACTACAACTCCCTTAACCTCTCCTCACCGTGCGTCTAGGGTAATTCATACGCATGGGTTGGTCCAGTAAAATTGTATCTTTAATCCATGGTTGACGGCATCAATTTGGCTAGACGAACATCACGCAAAGTGGGTTCCATCAAGTTCTTATGAATAGGCTATTCGGTCAGGTATGTCTTCCTGGATCGCTGGATTCGACGCTTGTAACGCCGAGGAAGGTTGAAAGCTTGTATGAACGTGGCGCTCGGTCTTTCCTCTTCTTGACAGTCCCGCCAACCAACCGCGCACCCCTGATCCTAGAACAAGGCTCCAGTGCTGTGTCAGCGATAACGGTAGCCCTCGAGGATTACAATAGTCAGCTTTTGGAGAGCGTCAAGGCGTTCCAGGCCAAACACCACGACCTGGATCAAGTCACCGTCTTCGATACCCAGCCAATCTTCAACTCACTCCTCGACAATCCGCGTACGTTCGGATACGTCAACACGACCGGATTCTGTGACGCCTACCAAAACGGCACACCGAACACCGCAACCCAGATCGCGCCATGTGCGCCCGTTTCGAGTTACTTGTGAGTCATTGTGACAAGTGTAACAATGTATGGCTTTTGACATCGCCCTCAGCTGGTTGAACACGTTGCACCCGTTGTTCACCGTTCATGGGTGAGGTTCAACTAGTCTCGATAACATTATTGTCTAAGATAATAATTACAGAGTTGTCGCTCGTGCGATTTCGACTACGTTAAGTACTTAATCGTTCAAGACTCCAATAGTTAGAGCGATCGCCCCAGCTAGTTTGAAAACACCAGCCGTCTTGAATATACGACGTACGCCCCGTTTTCACATTCTACAGGCGGCTCAGCAGCGGTTCCGCATATGTGGGCTCATGTGTCCGCGCCTCCAGTTGTCCGACAAAGCTGTTCCATCGATCGTCGCTTACTATGGGAGCCGTGACATGCGCCTCGACTCCAAGTTTGCTCAACCACTCCTCGAGATGCGGCAGCGCAGCAGATAGCGCCTTGTCTTCAGCTAGCGCCTGCGAAACCCTGCTGAACCCAGCCTTCTCGCTGTACCACGCCGAGTCGAGTTTCACAGCGGAAGCGAGGTAGACGGCGACGATGGTAGGGTCCAGGCCGGCGTCGACGGCCGCGTCGTACGCCATGCGATGGCCAATGGCACGGACGATGTTCTCGCAGCTCGGAAGGAAAAGTCGGTTGAACTCGTCGCTTCTGTGGTGGCCACACCGCCGGAGGAGGGCCTTGTGCTCGTCCAAAAGATCCTGTTCGTGCCGAGCGAGCAGACTCGATGGGTGTGTCGAAGCCTCTAGCTCGTATCTTTCAAGAATAAGCTCGGAGGCAAGACCTGTTCATGAGTCACCTCTGAAGCTTTCGAAATCGGTCGCTAGTACGACTTACGGATGGATATGACCAGAGTATCGCCCTCCGCAATGCTATTCCCACGGACGTTTTCCTACGCTTGGGGTCAGCAAAGGAGCTATCAAAGCGGCGCACACGTACATATAGCTCGGAAATCTGGTTGTAGGCAAACAAGCCCTGTGCTCCGCAGCGCTCGGACAATGCCAGATTCGCAGCCTGGACGTGCTGGGTTGTGGTGACTTTGAAGATTGTCGCGAGAGCATGCAACAGCCGCGGGTCCAAATCCGCCTTTGCGAATATTGCCGTACATTTGTTCCACATTTCTTTCAAGACAAAGCCCTGTGCTAGAGCGGTCAAGATGGGGCCGTGTTGTGTCCGGAACGAGATAACCGGTATGCGACTCCCTCCGGGCCCTGCGACGGTACGGCGCTGGCTGTATCGGGCGACGATGAAAGGTGACACCGCGAGGCAAGACAGCGTCAACCCTGTCAGTGACAGAGTACCCACTGCGACACGCCAGATGGAGTTAAAGAAAGTGAAGCGAGACGTGTCTTCTTCGATGTCGCCAAGAAGTGCATTGGCTGGTAATTTGACTCGGTCGAACGACGTTACGCAATGGTTCAACGGCGTCGATCCTTCCCGAGCCGGTAGGATTCTGCAGAAACATATCGACGAGGTCAGCGATGCATGGAAGACATGAGGTGGTCACCTGGACTTACCGAGCGGTGATACCACGGTGCATGTTGTGTCCATCATTCAGCGGGACTAAGAACGGTCGGATGCCATGATTTGCGCCATCTACAATCAGTCTAGCGAACACGATGGCGACACATGGGATTCCACAAGGGTTCGTGGGCGGCATGTATCTATGTCGATGATTAGATTGCGTTCTGTACATAAGGTTGACCGTACGCACTTTGCTGCACCCATATGAGGCGTATGAAGCTCAAAGGTGCCATCCGGGAGCAATGTCGCCGCCGTCTCCAAATTGATAGCATCCAGTCCGTGTCCAACTTCTGTCAAACAGAATTGGCCCCTTAAGAAACGTTAGATGATACCTTGCGATGCAAGCTCAGGACGCACATGGTCTCATAACATAGAAGTTTCCTGATAAGCGGGAGCAGTGACGGGTCGTCTTCGGCGAAGCGAGACAACGTCCCTGCAACCAGGTTGATTTGGATCGCGGCCAGAGTTGCCGCAGCGCCGTCCAAAGTTGCAACAGCTCCGTCTAGAGGAGCCAAGGGGCTGTAATGGAAGCCCCAAAAGGCGGGGCTGAGCTGTGCTACATCTTCCACTGTGAGGCCTGGCTCTCATGATCAGAACAGCTCGACCGCTGCAGAACCTGCACTTACCGTGCGCACGGACGAGTTCCCTAGCCCGTTGAACAGAACGCAAGGTACTTTCTCGGTAGGAGAGTGGTGGCGAATGAGCCCAAGACTCTGCGAGATGAGAGGGTTGCAGCGGAGAAGATACTCGATCGGACATGCTACAGATTGTGGAGGGACCTGGGAAAGACCGAGCTGCAGAGGCAGCTTTTCTACTGTCCCTTGCTGCGTGCACCGATTCGGCACTATTAACTACCAGTGCGGCAACAAATGACCTACAGGTGAGATATTCAGCCCGATACCAGGGTCCCTCAGGAAATTACATTCCCGGTCGGATTTCCGAAAGTCAAAGTGCCTCCCAAGAATCTCGAAGGAGCCTTTGTGGATCCCATGGTCGCCGGATCCGCTGAATCTTGTCTTCCATTCATGCGTCACATAGACAGTGCGTCTTCTATTTGTCAGAAGTTGAACGGAAGTCCTTATCCTGCATGCAATCATTGGCAGCACTTCAGAACTAGTGATGATCGGCGCAGAATTACGCCACGCACCACCGCGGAATTAACAGTTTTCGGTGCTCCGAATCAGGAGCAGCAGCGCATTGGCAGAAAGACAGTCTCCGAGAAAATTTTGACAGAGATTTAAGATAGGCATGGTCGAAGCTCCATCTTCGGCTTTTATTTGAGGCCTACTCAGATGTCAATCGCATACTAGTAGAGTTATCAGGATTGAAAAGTGCCAGCGAGAGACTCGGAGATGACAATTGATAACATACTGAGAACTGGATAGCGCCGGAGGATCCTGAGCCTCCGCGCACTAGCACTCGCATCCGCGTCTTCCACGTCATCACGATCCGCAGAGACTATTTGACCGTAGATTATAGATCCAGACGATGGGCTCAAGGGCTCCGTTCAAGCCCATACAGAGAATGTTCAGGCAGTGCGTGTGCCTGACCAAGGTAAGAGCTTGCTTCATCCAGGACCGCTCTACGTGCTATGAGGACGCCGCGGGAATACTGGACGCCGCACACCCAGGATCTTTACGCGCTAAATCCCATGACAGTTTGAGAACAGCAAACTGTTGTCATGGTCGCGCAAACGGCGTGGAGCGAAGGGACGACAACTCTGTATGATAGGCTACTTCCTCATCCAGATGGCACCCGCAGAGCATCGAGTGGGTCCGTGAGTTCGCTCGAGGAAGTGGTGTGGCCTTTTTATTGGCACATCGATTCGGAAGCAAGTTTGATGGTTGCGCATGGTTGATGTTCGCGTCCTCAGCATGCCGCATTGGTGTGCTTACATACACAAACCATGAGGTAAAGATTCCTGTTACAGTGTTTTCTAGAGGCCCATGGCGTTATCAAGTGGCGCAGCGCTGTGGAAGAAGTTATAACTGAACAACCTGAGCATCTCATTAGCTCGAACACAGAAGACGAGACGACTTCCCAGCCGTACACACGTACACGCGCATCCTCGATGCCTGATCCATCCTGCGACGTACATCGCGCGCACCCGCTCGCCCAGCCCTACGTAAATCTCTCCTGACACGCCCCGCTGCAAGCCGACACGCCCCACGCTGTCGCAATCGTCGCAGAGCATGCCCCCACTCGGGCGTACCCCAGCGACGGTCGGCTCCTGTTCACAGGCATGTCACTAGAGAGATCTTCTGTGCCTCTTGCGCGCAGTCTGTGAAACACACCCAGCCATCGCTAAGGTGTCTTTATCCTCTTGAGTGAACATGATGGTCGATGTCGACGGACAGGCAAGGGCGATGGCCCAGTGGGGAAGCCAGATGCACATGTGTTGACAGCGGGACAAAGATGAGAGCACCTGGGCGCGAGGGGAAGGGTGGTGATGGGAGTGCGGCATGGGACACGAGCGATGGGTATGCAGATCCAAGAACGAGAGCGTGGAGGTAACGACAATTTACAGAGCCCATCATTGAAGCAGCACTATGGCTCAGGGCTTGTTCGACGCGGATTCGCAGCTGGAAGTCGCAGGCGCGGGCGTACTTTAACAGCGGGCGTACGGGCGCATCGAAGAAAAGCTGTCGTAGCTCCTCGTTGCCGCCGGAGGATGTGCAGGCGCCTCCAGCGGCCTTTTCATGTGATGTCTCTGAAGCCTCAAGCTTCTGGCGGTCAGTAGTGCAAGTAAGAACTAGAGATGCAACGCACGATGTCCAGGTTCAGCGCCCTCATACCTCGAGTGTCTCTACGCTGCGCGGAGGCTCATAGTCTCATGCACGTTCGGGGCCGCACGGTCGCCTAGCTGGGCATGCTCAGTACTCCATGCACGGCCTTTATGGCCTGAGAAATATGTGTTGACTACTAAGGCAGGCTGATAGCTGCTCGAGAAGTGCGCCGGAGGCGAATGGGGAATGGTATGGGTGTGCGACTCGGAGGAGGGGTGTACAGCCGGGAATGCTTTCCTGCTAGCAGAGACAAGCTCCTGGAGGTAAAGCTGTTATCTTGAGAGATCATTTTGAATATACGCACCTTAAGTATCTTCGACTACACAGGGCTGGTCCTTCCTGGAGTCTTGACATGTGTCTCATTGTTCATTGGCCGCAGATTCTCGGGCCTAGCAAGCGAAGCAGGGAGACCTAAATCTTCAATCTCCCGCCATTGAAGAAGCTTACTCTGCCTGGCAGAACTTGCACGGGTATTTTCGTCAAGGCCAGCTACGTATGGGTCAAGATAACAGAACGACTATCTTCTGTTAAGGTCTGTGAAGGAGACTAGGGTCAAGACACCCTCAAACGCCAGCGGCCGAGCCGCAGATATTCCGAGTGCGCACGTGGGTTTTCACACGCTTTTTTGGACGGGCGTCAGTTAGAGCTTCTCTGAGTTGTCTTCTTTTCGTTCTATCGTGTCGAAGACCACGTCTCCCGCTCTCTTGAAGATGATCTCTGCATCTCATACTTCGCGGTTCTGTCTAGAGACTGCAGCATCGTGTACATACGACAGCTTTCCTTCCCGCACACTCTCCCTATCGCCAACACGTCCGTTTGGACAGCTAGAGGAAACGGTTACCTCTGGGATGCCGGCAGCGCAATACTGTCTCGTTTCGACCACAGGTTCAGTCACGGGTCACAGACCCTGTGAACTTGAACCTATTTCGACCCATGTCACGGGTCACCAGCCGCGGTGAACTTCGGTCGGGAGCGTCACAAAATACGAAAACGTTACGTAAAATCGCTCGAAATTTCGATTTTTTTCCTGAATTCTCGCTTTCCGGCCTCCAAATGCCTCAATTTGGCCGTTTCCCCTCTGAATCTGTTATCCCTGACCCACTCGGGCCCTCAGAATGCCATGAAACCTGCATCTATACGGTGAACTTGTGTCCCATGAACTTCGGTCCCTGGTCACAGCCACCAATGAACTTCGTCCCGGGTGGTGAACTAAGGTCACAGGTCACACCCCGTGAACTTGTGGTCGAAACGGGACAGTATCACTTGCTCGGCGCGCTAATTCCATTCGTGTTTCTCGGAGGACGCGAATGGACGTGGTGTTTCACCGCTCGCCCCAGCGGATCTCGGTCCGCACCCACACATACGGTTATAATCCGTGGTTCGCGTCCGTCTTCGCGGTGGACGTGAAACAAGCAGCTCTCTCCTCTCGTTGTACCTTCTGGGTATATCATACTTTGGCATCACTAGCTGTCGGATGTCTCTTGAGGTCGCTGCCGTTATTGAAACAGTGTTTATTGCGTCCATTATCTCCTGAGTGTACAGATATACACGCGTCACACTCGAGGGATTCTTCTGTTCTTTCTCATCACAAGCAGCTTTGCACATGCTCCGGAGCAGCATGAGTCGGTGTAATCTGAGGTACGCAGCCAGTTTATTCACGAAATCCCGCCCGAGCCTGTCACTTGTATCGGAACCTTGATATAGATGGTACACAAGCCCAAGCTCTGAGCGAACAAGCCACGAGACCACAGACAAGCACACACTGGACGATAGTGCGGTATTGGTGATACCGCGCGACTACGCAGGGCGAGATCTTGAGGCAGAACATAATGAACCTGCCAAGCGCCAGCATGCCAGCGGCAACATAGGAGACTAGCTACTCGCTCAGAACGCCGAAATGCAGCGAGTGTCGTTACTGCATGTAAATGATTGAACACACTTCCGGGCAATACTCGTCGCTGCTGGCGATAGTCGGGTATCTAGTGTTTGCACAGCAAATTTCCCTTGATTGTAGTGCTCTGGGCTGATTGGGAGTAAGGGTCCTTGTGTGATTGACCTGTTCACCCAGGAATCGGGGCTGTGAGGGTGCCGAGTGCGGTCGCACCATGCGATACGCAGTTGGTTGCGGCCTGTCGATGCCATGCAGGTGCGTTCAGCTTCGTCATACGAGATAGTCATGCCCCGAACTGATCTTCATGACAGTTCTACTGCTGCAGCAAGACCGGCGCGTTCATCTCATATTAGTGGTACGTGCTGCGTATTAGCATGCAAGGAAGGGTGGTCGACTCCCTCATTCCGGTTGTTCGCGATGTGCCACAGCGTCCCGCTTTCCCGACTCGGAGGGCGTTTAGAGCATCTCACAATCGCCACTTGACCCCCGAGCGATCCGGATCGCGAACGACCGGTATCTCTGGCCAGAGCGAGTGACTAATTCACGATTGGAAATGTCAGTGATGCCGTCTTTCGAGAGCGGTATGACCGACAACTGTGCATCGTTTCTCATTGTCTTTTGGGACTGCTTTCGGCTTTGTTGCGATGGCACATGCTGAGGTCTTTTCTTACTATTACTATCACGGTCGTTGTGCTAATGACGGCTTTCACTGTGTAGCTAAGCTATTCGTACACCATTGTCGGAAATCCCGGCGGTGGCGAGGATCTATCAGCTTGCACAGGTCTCAAGGCACCAAGGCGTGCACCCCGACTAGACCAGACCTCGGGTGGCCTTTCTTGATCAAGCTTACCCTGAACCTGCGTATAAATTGGGGCCCGGGTGCGTGCAGATACGTTATTTTCACTTTCTCCGGGCTGCGCCTGTCCAGTTTTCCAGTCTTCTTGTCTATTCTTTTCTTTTCCTTCTGACCCGAATTCTCATCATGGTTGCGTTGACGCACCTTTTTGCTGTTGCTTCTATCTTCATGATGTCCACAAGTGCTGCGCCGCTCGCCCCGCGATCTAACAAGGGCCAAGGTAAGCTCGCATTTGCAGTTTGATGACGCGGTGACGTTCGTACAACTGGGTCGGTATGCTGATGCTGGACATAGGCACGTTCTTTACCCCCGCCCTTGGCGCCTGTGGCTTCACGAACAAGGAATCGGACTTGATTGTCGCGGTGTCTGCTCAACTGTTCGATAGCGCGTAAGTGATATTCTATACGATGTTTCTCACCTTCACCGCTCACGATTTGTCCCAGCGGTAAGGGCGGGAACCCCAACAAGTATGCCTCATGCGTCTTTCTCTGTTTCATGACACGATGCTTATGCTTTTGATTAGGAACCCCCTTTGCAACAAGTTTATCACCGCTCACTGTATGCTCTGCCCATCACATTTGCTTTGCAAATACGCAGACCGACTGACAACTATACGTTCGTTTTCAGTCAAGGGCAAGTCTGTGCGGGCCAAGGTCGTCGACAGCTGCCCCGGCTGCAAACTCAACGACTTGGACTTCAGCCCTGCCGCGTTCAAGAAGCTCGCGAGCGAAGACCTTGGACGCATTGACATCACCTGGGATTTCTCTTGAACGCCTTTGTGTCGGGATTCGAGTGATGAGAGCACGAGTCACAAGGCATGAAACATACGGCATGATTCGGGTATTTATTCAAGGATATATTAATGATTTTTTGAAGTTGTGCTCAGTCGCGTTTCGAACGGCATTGAAGACACGATTTCTTGCTGTCGTTGAGTTCAAAGAGTATAGGTGCTCACGATTATCTACCTCTGGGACGAGTCGGACTACTGAAGATATGGGAAAGCGCGCATCGCGTCTCGCTGCTTTCCGTCCATCGCAAGCTGTGAATGCGGCATCCGTTCTGCCTGACCTAGACTTCTTCCTCGGTAACTATGTAACGTCGTCATTCAGTGCATCGTGTATAGGATCCCGGGATAAGATTCAGCGTACGATCAGGAACATTTTCATTATGGATTGACAGCTCCGCAGCACCGTCCGCATCGCGCCGTGTCCGATATGTCGTATCGACGCACATCAAATACTTACATTTAGTCCTCTGTCCGGTGAGTCGTGCATTTTCGTCTTTCGAGTTCTGCAGCACTGATTTCTTAGGCTCGGGATATACATAGATCGAACGTCGCTTTGAATTGCGAGATCATGGAATCGCTAGCCTACAGTCTTGATAGCCTCCGTAAGTACTTGGACGTAGACCTGTGTCTTGTCTTATTTTTAGTCCCGGCGCCCTGTCATTTTTAGACGAAGAGGATCGATGGCGGCGAGGCCTGTGTCAAGTTTCAGGTCCTCCTCGCATCGAAGTTCAATCTCCTTCCAGCTGCGCGACAATCATTGGAGTTACATTCAAGAGGGAACGCGTAAGTTGCCACTGCAGTGGCCGTCATCGTGCTGACTTGCTGCCGCCCAGCACTCGACCCGCAAAGACTATCATGCCTCGGGGCTGCCGTCACGGTCTAATTATGGCCTCCGAAAGTCGTGCGGTCCAGCCCAGCCCCCTGCCGCTCGTCGGCTGCGATGCCACGGAGCACCCATGGCCGCGACGATCCGTCCCGACTATAAAGCAAACGTACCTTTGACTTTGTCCAGCATCGTTCGGGCAGCGCCTGCAAGTCCATTCTCTCCTTACACTTTCCTTCTCCTTTCTCGTCTCAACATCTCTGCTTGTACACCATGGTTGCGTTGACGCACCTCGCCACCGTCTTCTACGCTATTGTTGCTGCGGTCTCTGTGAGCGCCGCCCCCATGCTTGTTGCGCGTGGCTCCGCATCTGAGTCTGGCACGAACGACGGCCGTGGTACGTTCTGTCCAATATTTCAGGCTGTCGACGCTGGACCTGCGGCTCGGTGGATGCCATTTATAACGACTGACTCTGCGTCGCAATACAGGCACGTTCTTTTACCCCGGCCTCGGCGCGTGCGGTGTCACGAATTCGAACGACGACCTGATCGTTGCAGTGGGCCACGATCTCTTCGATACCTTCCCGTGCGTCTCCTTGCCTGTCTCTCTTCTATCTGCCTTCTCAACGGTAATTTCTCGTGGGCAGCGGCGCAAATGGGAACTCAAACGAGTAAGCCTTTATCCTCTTCTCCTGTGCATTCGACTTACGAGTGATTGTACCCCTTTGCAGCAACCCCATCTGCAAGAAGTCCATCACCGCAAATTGTGAGTTACCTGTCATCGCACCCTCCCTGACTCCAGCTGATCCCACTTATGCAGTCGAAGGCAAATCCGTGACGGTCAAGGTCACAGACCGCTGCGTAGGCTGCAACAGCACCGACCTCGATTTCAGCCCCGCCGCGTTCGCGAAACTCGCGGACCTCAACCTGGGCGAGATCGGCATGACATGGTCGTTCGACGACTGAGTCGTAGCTCGAGGATATTTCATGGGTTGTACGAAAGGCGCCGGGCGCCTGGGTCCGAGCGGTGGTTTGTATGGTTAATTGTAATCAGAAGCATGCACGGAAGATTGCCAAGGCTAGTGTATTTCTGTCAATGAGAAGTCATTCTTTTTTTACTGTCGGACTTCGCCGGTGCTCCGTATTTGGTCATCCTAGAAGTACGGCCGATGCCAAGATGGCGAGCAGCGAGACGGGATTGGACCGCGTCGCGTTCGAGAGGATCAACGACGTATGAAGGTGGCTCGCGGTGCTGGGATATGTCGTCGTAGTGCGAAAAGTTTGTAACTTCAAGCCCCAGACGCGTGGTCTTGTGCTTCGACACGTGCGGTGAGCTTTGACGAAAGTAGGCAAAATGCTTTCAGGAACAGAGCGTCCGATTTCTGCGACTCAGTGATTCAAAAAGCAAGAAAAAAAAGTGTCATTAATTCGTAAGTGACGTGGCGAACGCGAAAGGAGATCATTAATACACGGAGGAGCATTCATACTCGAACAGAAACTCAAGAAACCCGAGACTAAAGGCAAAAAACTCGCACTGCACACTACGCCGAAAAGCAGGAATCCGTCCATTACACGGAGTCCTTCTCGTCGACGTCGTGTTCCTGCACGGGGTGTATGCGTCAGCCGGGCTCGCAAGCAAAGAACAAGCAGCACACGTACGTGAATGTCCTTCTTCTGCGCGACGACCTGCTCGAGCGTCTTCTTCCCGACGTCGCGCTTGATCTTCCACGCCGTGAACACGTGTCCCTGCGCGAACACTTCCTCGATCTCCTCAAGCGAGCGGCCGGCAGTTTCGGGGAAGCAGAAGAAGATGTGGATGAAGGCCGCGAAGTTGAACGTGCCGAAGATGAAGTATGTCTTGTATGCAATGTTGCTGAGCCCGGGCGGAACGGCCCACGCGAGCGCGAAGTTGAAGACCCAGTTGGCCGCGGTGGACACGGAGACGGCCTTGGCGCGCACGCGCATGGGGAAGATCTCGGCGGGGTACGTCCAGGAGACGGGGCCCATGGTGATGGCGAAGGAGCACACGAAGAGGTAAGAGCAGACAATGATACCCTTCGTGGCTGAATCGTGACCGTCGATGAGCCAGATGCGGTTGTGGTCGACGATGCCCCAGTGGCCAAAGCGGCCTTGGAGGCCGCCGACGAGCATGAGCCAGAAGCCCATGAGGAGAGTGCCGGCGAGGAGCATGGGACGGCGGCCCCAGCGGTCGATGTAGAGGATTGCAGGGACTAGTCAAAGGTGAGCGTGAGTGAGCGTAGAGAAGAAGCGGAGAAAGTACACGCACTGGTAAGGACGACGTTGAGGACGTATTGGACCGAGTCGGCGATGAGATTACCGCGACGTCCCGTGAGACCAGCGCCCTGGAAGACGTAGATGATGTAGTACATCATGATGTTCATTCCGGAGAGCTGAGACCACATCTGGAGGGACGTGCCCATGCCGACGCGGCGCACAATACCAGGCTTGAGGAGATCGAGGTATGACTTTGCGCCCTCGTTCTTCTCGAACGCGACCTGAGCCTTGATTTCTTCATACTCGAGGAGCACAAGCTCATTGTTGAGATCGCCGCCACCGTGCAGATCGGCGAGAATCCGGTGGGCTTCTTCAGGACGGTCATGATCGACGAGCCAGCGGGGGGATTCAGGGAAGAACAGCATGCCGACGGAGAGGACGATAGCGGGTATCATCTGAAGACCCCATGGAATACGGAAAGACGCGACGCCGTTGATGTAAGAGCAGCCGAATTCGACGAAGTACTGGAGAAGAATACCCCAGGTGATGGACCACTGCTGCATGGATACGACACGACCACGGATGCTGGGCTCAGTGATCTCGGATTGGTAGACGGGCACGACGGCAGACGCGAGACCGACAGCAATACCAGAGATGACACGACCGGCCACGAGCATGCCGCGATTTTGAGCAGCGCATTGGAGAATGGATCCGATAACCCAGATCCAACCGGAAAGGATAACAGTCTTTTTGCGGCCGACAAAATCGGCGAGCCAAGTGACGAGCAGGGCTCCAGCGAAGGATCCGGCGGGCATAGAAGCTACGATACCACCCTGGGCGTTGGGACCGGGCTGCAAAACACGTGGGAGGTAAGCGAGGGACGATGCAACGCTGCGTGCGACTTACGCGACCAAAGTAATCCATGTACGCGTCATTCTAAAAAAATGTTAGATGCAGAATTAACAAATCTGCCATCGAGCTCACATTCAGCACTCCGGACATGGACGAGATGTCCAATCCGAAGAGGCCTCCACCGATACATGCGAATGAACCGACGATGTACTGCAAAAAGCGTCAGTGCGCACGCCTCGAAGTCCGCGATAGGCAACGTACCGGGTTGGAGGCGATCGCAGCGCTATACTATAGCAGCTGTCAGTCATCGGGGTACAGATAATTTAAAAAAAATGGCACGTACTCCTCTACCCTTTGCTGCCATGGTTAGCACAAGGATGGAGGGTCGATAGAGAGAAAAGGCGGGCGAAACCTGGGCATGATGAGGACTCGCGGGGGTTATAAGGGAGTCTGGAGGCCATCAGACTGCTAAATGACATCGTGATTCTTGCGGGCCGGCGTGGGCGAAAGGGCAAGTTGAGGACTAGAAGAAGAAAGAAAGACGAGCGCAGATGGGGCGCGTAACCGTCGCGTGACCCCGTGATACAGGTACACCCCGCTCCCGTGACGATCCCGGTTGCACGGCGCCCTTCTTCCCCGCACCACCCCGCCTCTCGCTAGTACGTTCTCTTCTCCAACCCTCAAAGTCAATCGCCTTGCTGTGCTTCACGCCCACCGAATTCTGAGCCTGCAAATTTACTCTTCACAGTACTCCAGCAACGAGCCCGTCTCGGGAGAATCTTCACAGGCCAGTGTTCGCGCACTTGCCTAGGCTGGTCGTCGCCTAGCCTCACCTACGCATTCCCATAACTGAGTGTCCTCGCCTGGTCCTCCTCTTACTGATTCTGTTCCTAGACAAACGCGCGCCCGTGAAATCTTCACGGATTTTCCTACTTCGCCAAGCATTCGCAGATCGCGCACCCGATCCCACATCAGCCCTTGATCAGCCCTACACCACCAGCACGCTGCATGCGTCTCTGCGTGCCGTCACCTGACGACACGGGGTACTCGTTCTGCGCTCCAGCCTGACATCTCCATGTGCTCCTTCGTTCCTGGTTTCCGGAGGCCGCATATCGTTCTCATACTCGTGAACTCACCACTGAGATCCGCCGGTAAGTACCGTCCATCATGGGATGACTTTCCGTAACTGTTTAGAAGTGATTTTCCCTCTAAACATGATCTATCATTGCAGCTCCGATCGATTTAGAGGAATTGGGTCTAAACCGTAAGACCGTTGTTGGGGAGTTTAGAACTGATTTAGAGAACTTGGCAGACCGCTCGGCATCCTCGGCACGATTCCCAGGCACTTCCCCCGGATTATAGCGATGTAGTCGACGCCCGCGATGTGCGGCAGCCTTCACGCACTCCAGATATCGAATTTTGATACATGTCATTGTGATCATAGCTTGAGTATTCATAATTGTCGTATATACACTTGTCTGAGAGTAAAAAGGCGGGCAAACAGCAGCCTCACGCGTGCAGAACGTGGGGTGTATGGACTTTATTGAAGGAACATCTACTACTTGCCCTCGAACTTCGGGCGCACGAGGAGCAGTCAAGGCAGCGGAGCATCAGAATAGTCTGATATCTTTCGAGCATGGCATGACGCGACACGTAAAT
>NSJX01000056.1:120813-135529 GCA_002286715.1 Dentipellis sp. KUC8613 | reverse complement strand
TGCAGCAGATTCTGGTTTAGCCAGGGGGGGGATATTTCATGTTCATTATTACTTGGATATATAATAAAACCAAGAACTCATTAGTATTTACTGAGATGAAATAGACCCCCTGGCTGAATCAGATCCTGCCGCACATGTGACGGCCCACTCCCAACTAGTTGAATTTTGCATTACTGGTCCATTTTACATAACCGGGACAGGGACAGTACCTGTTTGCCTTGTATCGCCTGTAAAGTCCCTCCACAGGGAAGGGAGTTTCAGCCAATATGCTGATGGCATGAGTTCCGAAGAGGCCAGCACTTGGTAGCAATGGTAGGCATATGATGAAGGACGTCGAAGAGGACTCAAGCAATGACAATCAGGAGGACCATCCATGGACCAAGTCGTGCGATTTAGGACATACCGTGCAAAAAAAGAGGTCTTTTTGTCAAAACATAGGAGAAACAGCAAAATGAGTGTCCGCAAGACCCAGCTACCTAAAGGTAGCGGGAACAAGCAAATTGTACTTTCTGAAGGGCTGGTACCCCCTAGTGAGATAATCATCTTACAGTCTTATAAACTGATAAACAGTTTGTAGAGCAACATCAAGGTATCAAAACTATTACAATTCCTGATAAGGTAATCATCTATTATTGTATACACCTAGAGCAAAAAAACCGGGGGTGCTGTCAGATCTATGTGAGTCCGGACCAGAAGTTAAGTGCCAGTGGCTGTGTCAAATGGAGCTCAGATTCGAGCCTCCAGCATGCCGAAATATAAGTCTGATAGTCTGGTAGGTCCACACTACAGCAGAGACAATGCCCACTACAAATCAGTAGTTTTGAGCTGGCAGTAATAATTTCAAAGATGTTAGGTAGCCTCTAGTGATCATAAAGCATTTATAGCAAGATTGTACATGTACAAGTCATGCAAAGTGTGAACCTGAGAGAAATTGGGTAAACCAACGGAGAAGGTATTTGCAACACATGATATTAATGTTACATTACAACAAAATCAAGAGGAATCATATTGCCGTGTGATACATCGGCCTCTCTCCCCCAGTTTTGTAGATGAATCACAAGTGATGGAAAAAAATTGCATTACAAAAAGTTACAAAAGACCTAACACACATTAGACAACCATATACCACAATAACCACTGCAATCACTCACATACAATATCATGTTACAAAGTTACTCCTGCAGGAATACCAGCAATGACTGAGAGGAAGATGCCAGGGTGGCATGAGAACAGCGGGGCAGGGCCCGAAGCGGTGCCACGATGTGACGGCGCGATGCGCGGGGTGCGAGACAGCGCATGAAGATGGTGCAGCGCGCAGACAGCGGGGCGGGGTGCAGAAAGGGCGTGGCGGGGTGTCGGGAGAGCGCAGCACTGCGTGAAAAGGGCGCCTGATGGTGCAAGATGACGCACCGCCGCACGAAGACGATGTAGTGGTGTGTGAAGACAGTGATGCGAGGTCTGAGACGAACCCACGTTGAGACAGTGCGGCGCAGAGCAAAGATGCTGGGGCAGGCGTGAGACGGCCGGGGCACGAAGAGGGCGTGGTGAAGAGTTGAAAGTGCGCCGTGCAGTGCGACAGGGCCATGACACGATGCGATGCGGCGCAAAGACAGCACGTCAGGACGCGCAAACGGCGGGGCAAGGGGTGGAAAAGGCGCTGTTGGGGCGCATGACGGCGGCATGGGTCTGCATGGCGACGGGACGGTGTCGCGGGTGCATGTGGTGGCACCGCGAGACGACGCCGCTGGGGCATGCGACGGTGGCGCGATGGCGGGTGAATGCAGCACGAGGGCAGGTGACAGTAGCTTGAGGGCGGGCGCTCGGGGCGCGCAGATGGGGGAGCGGGGCACAAAGACAATGGGACAGGGCACGACACGCGATGGCGGCGTAGCGGTGCACGACACAGCCCCACGGGGAGCGAAAACGACGAGGCGGAGGTCGAGAGGGCGCCGCAGGTGCTAAACAGCGCGACGGCGGCGGCGTGAGGTGTGTAGGAGGCAGAAAAACGTGGAGCGCCTTGCAAAAATGATGCCGCAGGGCGCAACACGCGCGACGGCGGCGCTGCGGTGCGTGACACAGGGGACAGGGCACGCAGACGGCGGCGCGGGGCAGGAGAGGCCATAGCGGGGCATGAGATACCGCCGCCAGCGTGATGATGCGACTGGGTGCAAGACAGCACGACCAGGTGCAAAGTTGGCGGGGCGGGGCATGAGACGGCGGGGCGGGTGCAAAGACGGGGCGACGTGGTGCAAAGACGGGGCGACGTGGTGCGAAGACGGCGCCACGGGGCTCGCAACAGCGCCAAGGCCGTGCAAGACGGTGTCATTAGGGCGTGCAGCAGCGCTGCTGATGCCAGATGGCGCCACTAGGGCGACAGATGGGGTTGGCGCAGGTGGGGCGCCATTTCGGCGTGCGATGGCTGCGTGGGCGCGTATGGCGGCGATGCAGGGGTGCAGGGCGGTGGCGAGGGCGTGCACGAGGGCAGCGGGGGGTCACGGCCACGAAATAGCGCCACTGGGGCGCGCGTGACGGCAACGTGGGTGCGTGTGGAGGTGGCGTGAGGCGGCGAGAGGGCGGCAAGGGCGGCGGTGGCACGCGAGGACCATCTGAAAAAATTTAAATTTTTATAGCAAGGGTCCAATTATCTGGACTATGGTAGCTATGGAATGAGATGGTCAACTATGGAGGGTTCCATAGCACTCATAGCAGCCATAGATACCCATGTTATTCCATAGATCCTATAGGTCCTGGTCAAGTGTTCATAGTATACATAGCAATATATATTTAACAGCCTATGCTATGGTGTCTATAAGAACAACATAGTCTGACAACATAAGGTGTGGAGAGGCGGCCGAGGGCGTGGAGAGGCGGCGGACGGCGTGCAGAGGCGACGTGCGGCTGTGGGAGGGCGTGGATGCGACGAGGAGGGTAAGGAGGGGACAGGCCGCAGGCGTGACGACGAGGAGCGGATGTCGCCAGCACAGCGTGCGTTGATTTGGCACTGGGGTCGCCGACGGAGCGGCATCGTCAGCCTTCGTGCAGGCCGCAACGCGCTGAGTGCGCTGCAGATGCGACGTACCTGTTGTCGTCCTGCCTATTCCTTCAACGGCACGATAGCGATGTGTCGTCCGTGCAGGCGGGCGGGCAGGTGGGCAGGCGAGCGAGTGGACGGGCGAGCGAGTGGACGGGCGAACGGATCGAAAGATATTGACTTTGATGCAGCCGTGAGACCCGCGCAGTGATGAGCGAGAGGAAAGGGAGGGACGAAGAGCGGGGAAGGGAGCGGGGGAGGAAGTGAACGAGACGAAGTCGCGTTTGCATGGGAGCTGAGACATCGGGTATTGCCGGCCACCGACGGCTCCCGTTCGAAAGATGCTGATTGTCGGTGCTATAAATTCAGGAAAAATTCGTAAAAATTGCATATTGTGTAAATTTCTCTTTTAGAGCCGTTCGTGAGATAAGGGGGCATTTGGAATTGAGCGTCGCTCAGAATACGTCGATCTGCGCATCTATTCCTGTCAAGTTTTCCGTCGGCCGCATTTGGACGACGCGACTTGGGCTATGAGCGCAGTGCCTGGCAGTGTTTCATACACACAGACATCAATACGGTTTCTATTCACTGATAATCTTGCGTACATGTAATAAGCATACACGTCTACATACTGTCATATTTTCAGAATTTATAGATTTATATTCCGGCCTCCACAATGGAATGTCTAAGAGCTTGTGTATTTGTGGACACGCGCTTCGGTCCGTGCGTGGGAAAGTCGGATGCCAACGCGTACACCCAACGCGCGTCGTTCTTCTTCCTTCTTTCCCTCATCCCTCCTCTCACTCTCCACCTTCCGCCCGCCCTTCTCTTCTCTCCTCTCCTTGCACCCAACCGCGCACCACGATCTAGTAAGTATTTTCTTTCGTATAACCTCTCTTACTAACGAAAGTCTCTTTGCTACGTGGCAGTGGCACTTTAGGCACCCGAGCGCTCTTGCGCCCTCGTCACACCCTTACTGCGCCCTTGTCCACTCCCTTCTCGCCCCATCGCGCTCTCGTCCTCCCTTTCTCGCACCGTCACTTCCTTCTCGCGCCGCCATCACGCCGTTTTCGCGCCGTCGCGCTCCTTTTGCGCCGTCGCGCTTTCGTCGCGTCTGCGCGCCCTCATCACGCCGTTCTTGCAACCATCACGCCATTCTCGTGTCGCTGCGCGCCCTCTCGTGTTGTCCTCATCACGTCCGCGCGCCCTCGTCGCACCCTTCTCACACCCTCCCATTGTATTCTTGCCTTGAGGCTGTACTGTGTCTCTTACATTGTTCTTCTATCCGTTTTTGTGTTTCATGTCTTGCATCTAGGTGAGTTTCTTTCTTCTATGTCTACTGCTTTCTTCAACTGATTTGTCCTTTAGGTTTATTCTAGCTTCTATTGCAATGGTATGTTGTCATTCTAATCCTTGTGGGCATAAGTGATACTCAATGAATCTTACAGATTACTCTTTGCCATGTAAAGATCTAGTCAGTAGTCTCATGTTCTCAATATTTTAGGTAGCTGTAGACTAGCTGTGTTGTATTTCAGTATAGTAATTAATAAAATGGATTTCAATTTCTCATTGTTTGGATATAAGGTTATAGAAGCATCTATTCTAGCTGGATGTGATGCATAGCTGCTGTGGCTATTGTGTTGTATACATAGTTGTTGGTGTTATTGTATTGCATGCATAGAGCATATAGTATATGAAGCTTGTTGAACACCTATAGCAACCATAGTATAGTACATTTTCCATAGCAGCCATAGCAATGTACATTTTCCATAGCAGCCATAGCAATGTACCTTATTCCATAGCAGCCATAGCAATGTACCTTATTCCATAGCAGCCATAGCAATGTACCTTATTCCATAGCACTCCATAGCACTATCATAGCTGTTGGTGGTGGTTCTATAGCCTATCAACAAATAGACATTGCTATGGCTCTTTATAGGCTATAGTACCTATGATGTCCTATATACCCATGTATATTTTTTCTGATGACAGTGGAGAAGCGAGAGAGGCTGAGGCGGGCGTGCAGGCATGCGAGATGGTGGCGCAAGCGCGTGGCATGGCTGCGGAGGGGTGCGGGGTGGCGTCGAGGGAGCGCGAGGCGTCGTCACTGGGGCGCCACGGGGCCTCCAGGGCGACGCGAGGGAGCCGGGCGACGTCGTTGGGCGCGGGGCAGTGTCATGGGGTCACAGCCACGAAATGACGCCGCTGGGGCATGTGACGACCCCGTGGGCGCGTGTGGTGGCGGTGCGAAGGGGCGGCGATGCAGGGGCGCAAAACAGCGCCGTCGGGGCTCGAAGGTGGCGGGAGGGGTGTCGAGATGGCGCGGCGGGGGGCGCAGACGGAGGCAGGGGGCGCAGAGGGCCGGGGGGGCGAGACAGACAGACAGCAGGTGCGCGAGATGGGACGGCACGCGAGATGGCGAACGTGGTGCAAAGAGGGGGTGGCGCAGTGTTGAAACCGCGTGGCGGGGTGTTGATGGGAAGCGAGGACGAGCAATGATGGCGAGGGCAAACGACAACGACGAGAGAAGGAAATGAATTCCTTGCCATGCAACGGCACCGTGAAGACGCAACGGGGGCTAAAGACGGCGGCTGAGGTGCCAGACGGCAATCTGAGGGTTTGAGAGGGCGGCCCTGGGGTGCAGGAGGGCGTCGCGGGCGTGCGGGCGCGAGACAACGGTGGTGCGGCGCGGCCGTGACAGAGTCGAGAGGGATGGCGATAGCGCGTGGACAGCACGCACGGGACATTATGCACTAGGGGCCAATAGATGGACGAAATGGCGAGAAGGGAGTGTGGAGCGAGATCCTTCTGCATGCGAGACGGCGGCCACGCGGATGAGGGAGGGAGGGATCATGACTCATTTCGTGCGACAGTGGGGTGGGGCAGGCGAAATCACATGTGCGAGATGACAGGCGTGCGAGATGACGGGCATGCAAGCACAGAGAGCGGAGGTGCAGAAGTGAAGGGCGCGCATGAGGGCACGAGATTGTGACGTGTGGCGGCGGGAGAGGGTGGTGGCACATGCACATGAGTGAGGGCGAAGGCGACTGCACAAAAGCACGACGTGCACGTGCAAGAGATGGCGGCAGGGTCAAAGGGCGGCGGTCGCATGTGTATAAGACTGAAGGTCGAGATGGTGGTGAGCGGGCGAGAATCACAGTGCAGACAAAAGATGGCGGGGCGACGCACAGACACAAGAAGACCCATGGGGCCCGAAGAGAGTGCGGCGGGGCACAGACAGCACAGCAGGGCATTGAGACAACGGCATCGGGCGTGCAGACGGTCGCGCGGGACATGAGACAGCAGGATGGGGCGCAGACGGCGCAGCGCAGCGTTGAGAGGGCACGGCCGGGCACGCAGACGACAGCGTCGGGAGCAAGACGGCCCTGTGGGGCCCGAAGATGGCATAGGGGCGCAAAAATGGGCTGACAGCGCACGACGTGACGCGAAGACCACGTAGGGGCGCGACACGGTCCACAGGGTTGCACAAACGGCAGGGGGGAGGGGGGGCGCAAGACGGAGACGGCCACGGCAGATGCATGCGCATCACAGCGGGCACTAGACGGCAGTGTGCGGGCGCAGGGCGGGCGTGAGCGGGCGCGAAATGACAACGTGCAGGCATGATGCAGTGGCGCATGCCTGCAAAACAGCAGTGTAGGGGCAGCGCGGGGGCCGCGAGAGACTGTGTGGCGCGCACGTGAGGGCGATGGGGGCGCGAGACGGCGACACAGGGTTGTGGCACGGCTGGGGATGGACGGCGTGCAGACGCGCGAGGGCGGCGGGAGCATGAGAGAGGGCACACAGGCGCAA
Organism: Dentipellis sp. KUC8613; assembly: GCA_002286715.1. NCBI lineage: Eukaryota > Fungi > Basidiomycota > Agaricomycetes > Russulales > Hericiaceae > Dentipellis > Dentipellis sp. KUC8613. The sequence goes on along the minus strand of NSJX01000056.1, from coordinate 128,688 downwards.
CTGATTGTGACAAGGTGCGAGCAGGCGGGACACGGCGCGAGTGGGCAGGAGACGAGCGGACGGGAGACGAGCGGGCAGTGATGGGGCGGTGAGGCCATGCGAGCGGGCGCGACAAAGGGCTCACAAATGCGACACGGCGCGAGCAGGCATGGGGGCGAAGATGAGGCGACACGGTGAGCGTGAAGCAGTGCGAGCTGCGCCTGCGAGCGCACGCGAGAATGACACGGAGTGGCGACATGGCAAGGAGGGCGACGGCGAGACCTGGAGGGCGACAAGGATGCAAGCCCGGGATCCCGGGCTCGCGTGGTCAGTTAACAATAAAAATCATAGCAACAACAACACACCTGGACACCCAATTGGTTTTCTCTCCGAGATCTTCTGATATTGATGCGCGCCTGCTTCTGTTGTGTGCATTGAGGACGGGCAGTCATCGTGGCGTGCGTATGGACGGTAAGTGCGTTGATGTCAAGAGTGAGTGACAAGCATGAAGTCGCATCTGCGCGAGCCTCTTCGGCAATTCCCGCGTGCAGTTTGTCAGCCCAGCTGCACCAAAGAAATGATCTTTCACAAGGCAATAAAATCTCTAAATCTTTAAGAAAACTAGAAGACATATATTGTAGTATTGTATACCTTCACCAAAATCTTTGAATAAATTGATGAATATGACAGTGTACAATACTCATATCTCTCTAACATAGCTCATTTGGTGCGACGCGACTTCGAAATTCTGAGCGTGCGCCTCGTTCAAATGATTTGAAAAAATCATGGCAAGTAGAAATAGATATAATGTATACATGGTCGAAGTTTCATGTCTATTGAATGAGAAGTAGAGCCTACAGAAAATGTATAAAATGTGCTTAGACCCAATTCTGGCTGAGTTCGTGGGAACCAATGACCAGAAGTGGACTTTTTGAAGTTCGTGAGTTTTGCTGGCTCTCCAGATTATTAGAACTGATTCATAGATGAATCAGAAATCAGAAATCAGAAACACACCATCACAAACACACTCCCCCCTCACTCCACAAGCCCCAACATCTCCCTGCACTTCACCACCCTGTCTCTAGCCAAGGCCTTGGTCAGGATGTCAGCAGGCATCGCATCCGTGGGGATAAACACCGGTCGGATGATGCCCCCCTCCTCCACCTTCTCTCGAAGCCAGTAGAACCGCAGGTCCAAGTGCTTCATCCGGCCGTGGTGCTCTGGGTGCTTCGAGGTGCTGATTGCAGACTGGTTTCTGATTCAGCCATGAATCACTTCTAATTAGAGACGGCTGGCAGACGCGTCGAAACTTTTAATCGCGGAAACGGGAAACTGTTTCCCACGCTCTTCCGCCACATCTGCTCACTTTCCGACATATTGATTTTCTGTATGCTCTAATACTTGCTCAATCGCTATGAAATTTGGGCTGTGTATGTGAGATGCTATTACCGACAAACTATCAATTTATTATGGTTTTTGAGAATCACAGTCGCTCACAAACTCGAAGTCGCGTCGCGAAAATGGACTCTGTCACAGAAGTCTGCAGGTATCTGCACCAATAGTTCTATTATACGTTTCGCATCGTCTGTACTGGTAATGCATAGTATCCTACACGTATCATAATTTATTCAACAATTTAAAGAATTGTTTTGAGTGTGGTAGAGTGATTCGATTCATCGACGAGACCTTGCGCGCACTTCGCGGGAATTGCCGAAGCTGGTCATGGTCGCAGAGGCACGCCTCCTCGTCATAGCAGCTCACCATACAACTCTACACCCCACAGCCTCCGGTCCGCGTGTCCTCAACCCACACAGACTGACTTTCGAATGGCAGGAGAGAAGTAGGTTTTTTTGGAATATAGGTACGTCGCCGCCGCTCTCACTTTAACATCAGAAAAAATATACATGGGTATATAGGACATCATAGGTACTATAGCCTATAAAGAGCCATAGCAATGTCTATTTGTTGATAGGCTATAGAACCACCACCAACAGCTATGATAGTGCTATGGAGTGCTATGGAATAAGGTACATTGCTATGGCTGCTATGGAATAAGGTACATTGCTATGGCTGCTATGGAATAAGGTACATTGCTATGGCTGCTATGGAAAATGTACATTGCTATGGCTGCTATGGAAAATGTACTATACTATGGTTGCTATAGGTGTTCAACAAGCTTCATATACTATATGCTCTATGCATGCAATACAATAACACCAACAACTATGTATACAACACAATAGCCACAGCAGCTATGCATCACATCCAGCTAGAATAGATGCTTCTATAACCTTATATCCAAACAATGAGAAATTGAAATCCATTTTATTAATTACTATACTGAAATACAACACAGCTAGTCTACAGCTACCTAAAATATTGAGAACATGAGACTACTGACTAGATCTTTACATGGCAAAGAGTAATCTGTAAGATTCATTGAGTATCACTTATGCCCACAAGGATTAGAATGACAACATACCATTGCAATAGAAGCTAGAATAAACCTAAAGGACAAATCAGTTGAAGAAAGCAGTAGACATAGAAGAAAGAAACTCACCTAGATGCAAGACATGAAACACAAAAACGGATAGAAGAACAATGTAAGAGACACAGTACAGCCTCAAGGCAAGAATACAATGGGAGGGTGTGAGAAGGGTGCGACGAGGGCGCGCGGACGTGATGAGGACAACACGAGAGGGCGCGCAGCGACACGAGAATGGCGTGATGGTTGCAAGAACGGCGTGATGAGGGCGCGCAGACGCGACGAAAGCGCGACGGCGCAAAAGGAGCGCGACGGCGCGAAAACGGCGTGATGGCGGCGCGAGAAGGAAGTGACGGTGCGAGAAAGGGAGGACGAGAGCGCGATGGGGCGAGAAGGGAGTGGACAAGGGCGCAGTAAGGGTGTGACGAGGGCGCAAGAGCGCTCGGGTGCCTAAAGTGCCACTGCCACGTAGCAAAGAGACTTTCGTTAGTAAGAGAGGTTATACGAAAGAAAATACTTACTAGATCGTGGTGCGCGGTTGGGTGCAAGGAGAGGAGAGAAGAGAAGGGCGGGCGGAAGGTGGAGAGTGAGAGGAGGGATGAGGGAAAGAAGGAAGAAGAACGACGCGCGTTGGGTGTACGCGTTGGCATCCGACTTTCCCACGCACGGACCGAAGCGCGTGTCCACAAATACACAAGCTCTTAGACATTCCATTGTGGAGGCCGGAATATAAATCTATAAATTCTGAAAATATGACTAGTGAGGAGTGGGCCGGCAAGCGGCAGGGTCTGATTCATCATATTTTTATCATCCCACAAATCCTCTATGCAGTTTCTATAATTTTGAATCCACAGCTCCATTCAATCTTATCCCATTTAATTCAACTCTAGTTGATTTGATCTAATTTCATATGACCTTGTTGAGAACCATGTGACTTCTCTGAAGTTCTTCTGAATTTACTTGATTATACTTGATTTTATATGATATTACACAATTTTATTTTATTTTATCCAGCTGTTCACAAGCTGTACATAGTGTTGGTAAGATCATTTGAGTTGTTGTACAGCCAGACTTGAATGTTTGTTAGAGTGACATGTGTGATATAAGCATTTCTTTTGGGAGTCGGAACCTGCACAAGAGAGGGAGGAGGCGCTGTTGCAAGGGCACAACAGTGGGGCGCAGGGTAGTCGTTCTCGTCTGCGCCGGTGCATGCGCCGGTGCGTGCTGGCGTGTGCGGGTGTTGTGCGCGCATGTGAACATGTGTACATATTGATGATGTGTGTTGAGTGGCAAGGAGAGAGCGACTTATCGTGTCGTGTCGCAGTGATGGCGCAAGAAAGCTGCGACAGCACAAGCACCGAAAATGCAGCGCGGGTGCAAGAAGGTGCCTGGGCGAGGGCGTGCTCGAGACGGCGGGTGGTGACACGAATCAAGCGGCAGCGATGGCGAGCTCACGTTTGACAGTCGAGGCGTTGGGGCGAGAGGTTCGCGAGCAGCATGTTGTCGTCCTGCAGACAATGAGCATCAATCGGGATAGGGGGCGCAGAGCCTACCTCTGTCGTTTCGTCCGTCATACAGCCCATCCGCCGTCGCACGATGCACTCGAAGTCCGAGCTGGCAATCTGCTGTCGCTCAACAGCGCGCGTGAGCTCCTGCGCCTGCTGTCGTGTCCGATGCTCTGCCCAAACTGCCACGCTGCTCGCGGGCCTCACGAGGGATGCCTGTCGCACCGTTGCTAAGGCGTGCGGTGGAGCGACACAATGCGCGGGCACTGATACGGCGAATGGGGCTGCCAGATGTCGTCTGGATCGGTGAGAGGGCCGTTGGGCCGGTGAGAGGGCACGCAGGCCGGTGAGAGGGCTTGCAGGAGGGCGTGCAGCGCATAGCCTGCGTCGTCGCTAAGGCACGCAGCGCAGCAACACAGCGCACGGGCACCAACACGGCAGGCCGACGGCGCGTAGAGAGGACGGGCAGGGAGGCGCGAGTTGATGCGGGAAGGCGTGAGGCGGCGGGCAGAGCGGCGAGAGCGAGGGCAGACGACAGCGCGACAGCGCGTGTGACGTTGGCAGGGCGCGAGGCGCCGACAAGGGCGCGAAGAGGGTGCGAGCGGCGCGAAGAGGGCGGGGGCGAGACCGGCGTGATGGCGTGAGACTGGCGCAACGACACGACGGCGCGAAGATGGCGCGTGGGCGCGACGGCGCGGAGACGGCTGGCGGACGCGACGGCGCGAATACGGCGCGAAGAGGAAGGCACGAGGAGGGCGGGCGCGGGACGGGCGAGACGGGCGCAATGACACGACACCGCGACGACGCGACAATGCGACAATGCGACGACGTGACAAGGGTGGGCGGGTGCGACGAGGGGTGCGACGGTGCGAAGAGGGCATGACGGCGCAAAACGACCCCCACGGGGCCCGAAGGTGGCGGCCTGGGCGCGACGGAGCGTGCAGACAGCGGCGGGGCCCGAAGGCGGCGGCGGCGGGCGCAAGACAACCACAATGGGGCCCGAAGACGGTGGCCTGAGCGCGACGGAGCGCAGACACCGGCGAGGCCCGAAGATGGCCCAGCGGGGCATCAAGAGGGCGTGACGGGGTGTGCAGACGGCCCGCAGGGCCTGAAGACGGCGTCGTGGGGTGCAGATTTCCCAGCGGAGCTCGAGGACGGCGCGATGGCGGCACGCGGCGCAGCAGGGGGTCCAGATAGCGTCGACACCGCGCGGTACGAGCGGGCCGCCAGGGGGCCGAGAGGACAGCGCGAGGGCGCGCAAGGCCGGCTCATAGTACATGTGGAGGCACGGGGCGCGTGGTGCGGAGCGAGGGCGCGCGATGGCCCGTGACGGTGTGGCGACGGTGCGCAAGGGCAGTGCAAGGGCAGCAACGGAGGGTGCATGATGGCGCGTGACGGGGCGCGAGGTGGGCGCTGGGGCGCGGGAGGGCGGCGAGCGAGGGCGCGTGGCGATGGCACCACTTGCGCATACAATGGCGGCGACGATAGATGGTGGCGGCACGAAGGCGGGCGCTGGGGCGTGGGAGGGCGGCGAGCGAGGGTGGCGCGAGGGTGGGTGAGGGCGCGCGATCACCGTGCAAGTGCGCGTGATGACGGCATGAGAACGAGTGTGGGCAGTGGCGCGACAGCGCAACAGGGCACTGAAGCGCATGAGGGGCGGAGAGCGAGGGCGCGGGACGGCGGGCAGGGCACAAGCCAGGGCGTAAGAGGGTGCCGCGAGCCACAAGACGATACTGCGAGGCGCCACGAGTCGGCAGCGGCAAATGAGAGGGGCTGCGTGGCACAACAAGGCGCGACAGTGCACAGGAGAGGGCAGCCAGGGCGTGTCAGAGGGCGCGGAGGGGCATGTGCAAGGGTGCGAAGGGGCGCGTGAGGCGTTGGGGCGCGAAAGGGTACGCTCAAATAGGCGATGTGGAGACGGTGCAGGGGCGAGTGAGGGCCGCGGGCGCGAGACCGCCATGTTGGGGCGGTGTGGGGGCATGTCGCATGCGGTAAAGGGGGCGCGCATGCTCATATCGGCGACGTGGGGCCAGTGTGGGCCGCAGACAACGTCGCTAGGGTGAGCGCCTATGTGCGAGCGGTGTTGGGCTTGTGGGCGCGAAACGGCGGAGAACGGGCGCGAAGTCGCCGTACTGCGGCAGGGTGGGGATGAGCGAGGCTCGTTGAGGCGCGTCGCGCACGAAAACGGCAGCCCACGCGCTTGGAGCGGCAGTGTAGGGGCGGTGCGGGTGGGCGAGCACGCCGGGTGGGCTTGTGGGTGCAAAACAGCAGCACACGAGTGCGAGACCGCCGTGCTGCGGCAGCGCGGGGAGGAGCGAGCGCACAAGGACGCAGGGCTGGAGGGAGGAGAGCGAAAAACGAGAAAAAAAACTTACCTATGAAAGCGGCGGCGTGCAGGTGCGTGAGGGCGGCGGCGGCGCATGAGGGCGGTGAGGGCACGAGAGAGGGCATGGCGGGCCCGCGCTGGCGCGAGAGTGCGCCGTTGCTAGGGCGCATGACGCCCCAAGACATGCTTGCTGTGTCGTTGCTGGGGCACGCGGGGCGGCGAGAGGGTGAGTGGGACGGCGTGAGGGAGGGAGCGTCTTCGTGGAGGCGAACAACAGCGACAATGGGGGGGTGCGACAGCTGTCGCGAAGGCGCGCGACGGCGGCGCGTGAAGGCGTCGCGAAGACGAACGACGGTGGCGCGTGACGGCGTCGCAAAGACGAACGACAGCGGCGAGGGGGGGGGGTGCAGGGGCGGCAGCGTGACGGCGAATGACGGCAGCAGGAGCTGGGGCGCAAGGCAGAGTGAGGGTGAGGGCGAGCGAGCGAGGCGGTGCGGGCGTGCAAGGGTGGAGGCGAGGGTCAGGACGAGCGGGAACGGGGGTGATGGGGGTGATGAGGCGGCGGGAGATGGCGAGCGAGGGCGGCGAACGCGAGCGAGGATGGCAAGCGCGAGTGAGAGCGGAAGGAAGGGGAAGGAAAAGAAGAAAAAAACAAGAAAGAAACAAGAGAGAACTCACCGATTCCCTGCCGGTCCACCTTCCCCATCCATCTAGGTATGCTTTGGCGGGCGCGCAGGCATGTGGGGGTGTGTGTGCGCGGCAGCGAGTCCATCGCCATGAGAAGTGTGTGTTGAGCTGGAACAACGAAGTGCGTCTCAGTCCCAAAGACTGCCTTCGGCAATTCCCGCGAAGTACGCGCGTCCTCCTGTGGACACATCAGAACGCTTCCTCAGGCTCTAATAAAATCGCAGAGTTGTGCAATAAATTAGAGTGCATTTACAGTGCACTTTGCAAGTTTTCGGAAAAATAGGAGATTTATTTTCCTATTATTGGCCTCGGAAGCAGCAGATTGCTGCAATTGAGCCCTTTTCCGCAACGCGACTTCGACTTTGCGAACGACGTTGATCTTAAAGAATTACGCAAAATTCAGGATACATGTATATTATGTTTTTCAATATGCATGCAAAGTTTCAGCTATATTGGCTACATATGAGAGCATACAGAAAACGAACATGTTGAAAAGTGAACAGATGGAGCTGAAACCGTGTGAACTGACTTCCTAACGGGGCGATGCGAGGTCGCGCGAGTTCCTAAGGGCCGCCCCATATTTAGAACTGATTCATAGATGAATCAGAACAGTATGTAGACGTGTATGCTTATTACATGTACGCAAGATTATCAGTGAATAGAAACCGTATTGATGTCTGTGTGTATGAAACACGGCCAGGCACTGTGCTCATAGCCCAAGTCGCATCGTCCAAATGCGGCCGACGGAAAACTTGACAGGAATAGATGTGCAGATCGACGTATTCTGAGCGACGCTCGATTCCAAATGCCCCCTTATCTCACGAACGGCTCTAAAAGAGAAATTTACACAATATGCAATTTTTACGAATTTTTCCTGAATTTATAGCACCGAC
>NSJX01000056.1:55106-68466 GCA_002286715.1 Dentipellis sp. KUC8613 | reverse complement strand
CCCTCTCGCGCCCCACCGCGCCCCGCCGCCGCCTCCTCGCGCCCCAGCGTGCCCCACCGCTGCCCTCGTTCGCCCACCGCCGTCCTGGATCGCCCACCGCTGCCCTCGCCGGCCTCCACGCGCTGTCCGCCGCACTCGACGCCCTCGACGCTGTCTCCTCGCGCCCTACGCGCCCTCCACACGCCCTCCCTGCCACCCTCCCCGCCCACCTTCGCCCACCGCCGCCTTTGATGCCCTCGACGGCCTCTAAGTGCCCTCCTCGCGTCGTATGCGCCCTCAGATTGGTTGCATCACATTTTTAGAGTTTAGTTTGGTATTCTGATTCATCTATGAATCAGTTCTAATAATGGGGTGAGCCACTAAAGCTCGCAGCACTTTCAATTCGCGACTTCGGGAAGTTAGTTTCCACGCCTTTCAGCCACATTGGTTCAGAACACCCCTTCTTTATTTTCTGTACAGCTCAATTCGTCTTCCATCAAGCTAAAATTTTGACGACGAGTAAAAACCTATAGTCCATGTACTTCATAAAAGTTTTGGATTATTTGCATGTCTACGTCGCTCGGAAAGTGGAAGTCGCGCCATGCTCTACAGGGTCAGATTGGCAAATGCAAGATTGTCAATGCATAACGACTGCCATTCAGTTTCAAATATTCGCAGGAGTAATCGATGTATGTATCAAGGTTCACAAATTTATTCACGAATTTAGACAATTTATTTGGCTCTCAGACAGCCTGTCTTTGCGCGAATGCCGTGTGGACGAGTCGTACGCGGGAATTGCCGAGAGTCTTCGTGGCTCCACTCGCATCGTCGTCATCGTCGTCCTCAACGCACTCGCACTCGCACTCCTGCCACATGAAGCCCCCGAACAATTGCACCTACAAGCCAAGACGGAGGCATGTAGGAGTCCGAGAGGCAGAGCAATATTGCAAAGTCACGATAGGTAAGTTTTTGTTTGCTCTACTCATGTAACCACCTTATCCCGCACCTCCGCCGCCCTCTCCTGCGCCGGTAGCGGCTCCTGCACCCTGCGTGCCCTAGCAACGGCGCACGACGCGCGTTTCATGCCCGCGCGCAGCCTTTTCGCCCCTGTACGCGCCGTCTCCTGCCGCCGCGCCTGGGCCGCCTTCTCCTGTGCCTCTATCTCCCTCTCGGCGCCTCCCCCACCCTCTCCCGCCCCCTCTCCCGCCCCCCGCGCCATCGCTGCGCCCTGCACGCCTTAGCAACGACGCAGGACGCTCATTTTGCGCCCCTACGCCGCCGGTTTGCGCCGCCGTGCCCGCACTGCCCCCTCCCGCAGCCCCACCGCCCTCTCTCGCCCCGCAACCGCCCCCCGTGCCGTCGCTGCGCACTGTGCGCCTTAGCAACAGTGCCTGATGCTCACCCAACGCCCTCTCGGCACCTCCAGCGCCCCCAACGCGCCCTACACGCTATTGATGCGCCATCCGCGGCGTCAACGTGCCCTCTCCGCCCTCTCCGCCGCCTCCACCCGCCGTACGCCCCCTCGACGCGCCGTACGGGTCCTCGACGCTTTTGACGCCCCCTCCTCGCGCCCTACGTGCTGCCCGTCGCCCTCTCCCGCCCTAGCACCGTCTCTCATCCCAGCACACCCCGCCGCCACCGTCTCTCGCCCACTGGCGCCTCCTCATGCTCCAGCGCGTCCCGCCGGTGCCGTCTCTCGCCCCAGCACGCCCCGCCGCTGTCGACGCTCGACTACCGCCGCCTGCTCGCGCCCACCACCGCCCTCTGCGCCCTCCACCGCCCTCTGCGGCCCTTTCTGCCGGCCCTCTACACCCTCCGCCGCCCTCCGCCGCCCTTTTCCACCCTTTCCACCGCCCGCCGCGCCGTATGAGGTGAGCCGAATGCACAACGAGGACGATGGCACGACGAGGGTGAGGACACACGGGCCCGACGAGGGCGCCAGGGGGTGACGACGCGACGAGGAGGACGCGGCAATGAGGGCACGACAAGGGCAGGGGCAGGACAGGTGAGATGGGTGCAACGGTGCGAAGCGGGCAAGCGCGTCAAGAGCAACAAGGGTGCGACAGCGTGAGCCCGGCGTAGCCAATGCGACGGCGCGAAGAGGGTGCCCTGTCCTGCCCCCGTAACCGCCCCCCGCGCCGTTGCTGCACCCTGCGCGCGTTAGCAATGGCACAGGACGCGCGTTGCACGCCCCCCGCCGCCGTTTCACCCCCTCTGCCGCCGTTTCACGCCTCCCGCCGCCCCCTGCGCCCATTGCCGCGCCGTCTCGACACCCGCTCGCGCCATCTCTCACCCGCTCGCACCATCAGATGTCCCACCCCCGCGCGTCGTCTCTCGCCCACTCGCACCGTGTCATGCGAGTGCGTGCTGCATCCCGCCCGCTTACCCCATCTCGTTTGCTCCGTCCTCCGCTCGCTAGTGCCGGTGCCATGCGCCCCGCTTCGCCCTCTCAAACACTGCAGTGCCGTCTGCTGCACGGTCACGCCCTCTCGTGCCCCGTGGCGCCGCCTCGTCGCTGGCGGGCACCGTTTCGTGGCTCATGGCTGTGCACCGCCCCTGCGCGCCTTTGCATTCCCACCACACTCCACGACGACGCCGTTTCGCGTCCCAGGGACCCCACTCGGCACCCTAACGATGGCACCCGGCACCCTAATGATGCCATGGAGGCCCTATGGTGCCCCAGCGACGACGCCTTGCGCCCCCATGTCGCCTACCCCCACATCGCCGTCACCTGCGCCCACAGGGTTGTCGTGCGCCCCAGCGGCGTCATTTCGAGGCCGTGACCCTACGACGCCACCCCGCGCCCCAGCGACGCCACCCGCCGCCTTAGCGACGCCCTCTCAACGCCCCGCTGCGCCGTCTGTGCTCTGCTGTGCCGTCTTGGGGTCGTCTTGTGCCCCACGCCGCCACCTGCGCGCCCCGCCTCGCCGTCTTCGCCCAGCTCCCGCCGTCTGTGCGCTTTCAATGCCCCGCCGTGGCCTCTTCGCACTCCATGGGGCCGTCTCTCGCCCTGCGCCGCCGTGTGGGCTGGTTTGCACCCCACCCCGTCGCTGCGTGCTCCGTCCCGCCATGCGGCACCCTTTTCGCGCCCCGTCACACCCTGTTTGCACCCCGTCGGCTGTCTCGCACCCCACCCTGGTGCCTACCTGTTCTCTCACCGCCACGCACGCCATCTCACCGCCTCTTGAGCTGCCTGTCTCGCGTGTCATGTCTCGCGGTTCGCACGCTCTGGCTGCCTCTCTCTCGTGTGTTTCTGTATGCACCATCTCATGCATGCTCAGTCCTTATTCATGTTCAGTCTTGCATGCATGGTGTCTCGTGGCTACCATGTCTCCCTCTTCATCTGCCTTTCCTGCCTCAAATGCCTTTGTTTCTTTTTTCTCAATCCTGTGATGTTATTAACATTCTGGTCTGTATAGAAACATTTTATCTATTCCTTTTCTATCATCTCTGCTATTCCCATCTCTTTAATGAGTTGCATTCCAAATTCACACATGCATGCAGCTGATTTACAAATTCCCTAATCTAGCTCTTGTAGTTAGCATGTAAAGTAAGTCACCTTATCCTCTTTTTGTAATCTAATTATTGTTAGATAGTGTATACATCCTCTATCTTAGCTCACAGAATGTAATATTTTTGTCACACTCATTGGTTTTGCAAAAGTCAATATGATTTTCATTAAGAACATCAGTCCTCTTGTATACTAGTACATTTCGGAGAAGAGCTGTATCACTTGTATCAAGATAACTACACCTATATTCAGGAGAAAGAGACCATTCTTCATAGCATCCACAGCTGATACCTTACTGTATTGTAATCATAGCTTTATTTTCATAACAATCATAATGCTATCATAGAAAGGGGAAATTCCATGTTGATAGATACCTTTCTATGTGCATAGAAAGAATATACATGTTATGAAGTCACATATGGTAAGATTTTTTTGTCTGATAATGTACCCACCTTCACAGATGAATCAGAACCTGCCGCTTGCCGGCCCACTCCCCACTAGTATGATTGTACTCCCAATATAATCCTTTACTACTATTGTTTTATTGTCCAGAATGTTAATGCAAGTACTCCTGCCATTGAGACAAACAATGGTCTAATTCAGCCATGAATCACTTTTTGATTAGAGAGAACTTATAAATGTGGAATAAAATCAAAGAAATGCAGAAAAATTACACCAAACCAGATCTAGTCAAATGAGACCATTTCAAAATTGGATAAAAGCAGGAAAAATCATAAAAAATCAGGTGAAGTCAAATAAAATCAAATAATTTCAGACTCATCTCAAACAATCAAAGTAGGATTAGACAGGTTCAAGAGATGTCAATAATAAACTTGGAGGGAGCGGCCGATGCGTTGCACGGCAAGACAATTCCTTGCAAATTGCAATGGACTCGATGCTACATATCCAGACTCGGCCCGGATGGCCGCGTTCGTTAACCTTCACCTGAAGCCAACCCTCGTTTCACTTCTCAACATAAACAACTCGGAATTGACCTGATTACAGCCTTTTGAAGGCAGATACTTGGATATACTAAAAATTTGAGGCTTCTTGAAGCCACCTCATTTTGTTTAACATTTCTCTGAGGTGAATAAAAATGTACATAGGTGAGGGATCGAACCTGCAATACCCTAAGTTGACGCTTATCGACTGGACCGGGGGGCTCTGATTGCTGACGACGTGCGCACTTTTTCCCGCTGTGTGGTGAGTCATAATAAATGATGCCTTAATCAGGAATCGTAACAAGTGTTGTACATCTTACAATACCACCTCAATGTCTTTCTTCCTGCACTGGGTTGAGCCAGTTCCTTTTCTCATTTGTGTTACCATTTACTGAAGAGCCCATGGTGATACTGCATATCTTTGGATATATATTCAATATTAGTGTCCTTCTTCCTGCACTGAATAATATCACATGTGTTAGCCTGAAACAGAAATCACATAAGTGAGATGAGAGCCATAGCTTTTGGCATCAAGAACTGATTGATACTATTACAAGTTGAATAAAGTGATGCTTTCCCCTGGCTGAATCAGGTCTGCCGCTGTGACGGCCCACTCCCAACTAGTGGCAATAGATAACAATGTTGAAAAGTTGAAATCCATGGATTTTGACTTTTCAAGCTCTTGCAAATGTTCAGCCACCAAGAGTCATTGACGCGGATTTTGGGCCGCTGCTGGCCGTCACCAGGAATCATCAGTGTGGGAACTAGCTTCCAGAAGCAGCGAAAAAGTCCTCGACACAGAGGATGTTGACGCGGATTCCGGGCCGCCAGCACCCGCCTGCCACAAGCATGGCGCGACTTTGCATTTCTGAGCGATCCAGGCATTCAAAAATTGTGCTAATTTTCTGCTATGCATTCACATTGTATATCTATATGTGCCCCAAATTTTGTGTGAATTGAACAAGATTTGAGCTGTGTAGAAATGGTTTACACTTTGAAGTAAACAATTGTGGCTGAAGCCGTGGGAGACCATTCCCGAAGCAGCGAAAAAGTTGAGGATGTCGATTCTGCAAACCGTAGTGAGAATGTCGATACTTAAGACTGATTCATAGATGAATCAGAACATCCATAATTCTGTGAGATATCTTGGACAGAGACACTGGTCCTGTGTGTGATAGCAGATTATTTTTTACATTGTTTTTATAGTTTGGTGTAGTGTATTATACTGCTGGCAATATAATCTATCATTGTTTCCATTCCAGAAGTGTTCCTGTTATTGAAGCTGACAATATTTCAATAGCTGCAGGACTCCTTGTGACAATGAACAAGCTTGATAGTCTCTATAGTGTGTGAACTGTAGGGAGAAGAAATAGTGATGATAGTAAGGTATGTTTGAGAATAGCAAGGTATCTATATATATAGAAAGGGGTCTTCTATAGCAACCATAGAACTATCAAGACAGATATCTTTCTATCAGCCCATTGTAATTATCTGGCCTATAAAGTGCCTGAGAATATGGTTAAATTTCTCAGATATATATATATAATATATATTAACTTTTAGAAAACATACATTGTGCAAAGAAAAAAAGATCATGCAAAATCACAATAAGAATTGGATGACAATTAAAGATGTGAGGAGATGTAATAATCTGAAGTCAAGACATACCCACTCTTAAAGATGAATCAGAACCTGCCACTTGCTGGCCTACTCCTCACTAGTTCATAGATGAATCAGAACACATTTATGAGGAGTTCTTTCTAATTAAAAAATGATTCATGGCTGAATTAGAACATTGTTTATTTCAATAGCAGTCAAAAGCAGGAGTACTTGCATTGACATTCAGGACAATAAAATAACAATGATAATAGATTATATTGTCAGTTCTGATTCATCTATGAATCAGTCTTAAGTATCGACATTCTCACTACGGTTTTCAAAACCGCCGCCGCGCACTTTTATCGCTGCTTTGGGGAATGGTCTCCCACGACTTCAGCCACATTCGTTCACTTTGAAGTGTATACATTTTCCACACAGCTCAAATATCGTTCAATTGACACGATATTCGGGACACATATGAAAGTATAGCATATTTACACATTGACAAATTTGTGTAATTGTTGAATGACTACATCACTCAAAAAATGGAAGACGCGCCGTGCAAGAGATGGTGAGATTGAAAGGTATGGCTCTCACCATGCGAAATCAAAACAATTGCTTTCCAGAAAAAACACATGCAGAGATGTACTACGTGTGAGTAGAATTTAATTTATCTGTAATTTTAAAAATTTTATGAAGCTCTTGAAGAGGGTGCCTTTGTTGGAACGCTGCGTCGAAGACCTTGCGCGGGAATTGCCGAGAGTCGTCGTGCTCTGAAGATGCTCTAAGTCGACGCTCCTTGTACTCCGATTCCACACCCCCTGGAACCGACCCTCCCTACCCCACCCGCCCGTGCGTCACGCCTGACGTGCCTCATATACCCTGTCGCCGCCCAACGCACCCAGTCCCGCCGGCCACACGCCCAGGCGCCACCCCACAAGCTCTTGCGGTGCCCTGCATGCCCTCACGTTGTGCTCTGCCTGCCCAATCAAGCCAAACAGACGACGGATATGGTTGATTTGATAGATGGTGCAGCTGGTGCATTGGGGGTTTTACAGGTACGTTCACTCTCCCTTTTCTGCCTCTCTCCTGCCCTCACGCGCTAGCATAGCACCTGCCGTCGTCTTGCTCTCATTGTCTTGCTCCCATCTCGTCTCATCATCTCAGCCGTGCGCCGGGCCTTTGTGTGCTCACTTCCCTCTCATTGCCCTCGCCGTACCATCTCGCCGCCCTCACCGTACCATCTCACTGTCGCAGTATGTGGTTCAGCATCTCTCATAGTGCGCCCTGGAATTTTTCCCGATTCTTCCCGATTTTATTTGAGGCTGTAGAGCCTGTTTTGTGTTTCCCCCATTGTGTTTTGACTTTGCCATTTTCGCTCTCACCGGAGTTTGCCGGTGATTTGTCAGCAACTGTACAGTTCATTTCGCTTTTCCTGTGGCTGAGGGACTGGGGCACTCCTCAGTCTCTCACATTAGGCCACAGGTGTGTATTTTCGCTTTTCTTAGTTTTGTTAGTCTCTCACATTAGGCCACAGCCTGTAATAGAGTTTTGTTGTCCTCTAGGGAGCTCCCGGGTGCCTCAACATACCAGTTTTAACAGGTTATGGGCCCTGTGCAACAACGCACCTACAAGATCGACTCATATCTTCGCCTCTAGTGCTCCTATCGCTACACGGTTGATACCGCCGGATTTCTCGTCTTCTCCTCTTTCCGCGCGTCCCCCTCTCGACGTTTTTCGACCAGCCGTTCGTCGACAACGCGCCCATCTTTCGCGCTGCTCTTATCAACCCCCTCAACTTGGAGCTGCCGTTGTGCGAGTTTGAGTGATCGCTTTGGGCTGATTTTTGGCAGAGGTGCTGGGCTCTATCCGCGTCGTACGTCCGCCGATTTTCGTGTCGATCCGTCCATCCGTTCTTCGACAACGGCCGCCGACTTTTCGCCCCTCTCCCCACCAACATCGTCCCATATCTCCACATCCGCTCGGCCGTTTCGCTTCTCCTTTGGCGTGTCGCCTCGCCCTCGACCCCTCTCGACATCGCCCAAGTTTTGTAGTCATCAGCGCCGTCGTTGCCTCTGCACGTCGTCATCATCTTCGACTTAGCCCCTCTCTTGACCTCTGCCAACAAGGGTGCATATCTCGAGAACCACTGGTCCGTTTCGTGCTCCATTTTACACACGCCTTCTCCGCCTTCTCATCTACCCCTCCGCCGAGTCTCATCCCCGTCGTCATCGCCGTTCGCCCTCAGCGTCGTCATCATGTCGGACAACTCCTCTCCCAAGTTCAACATCACCCATCTCAACGGCACCAACTACCGCCAGTGGTCCGAGGAGATGGCTGCCTATCTCCGCACCAGGAGGCTCTGGCTCATCGTCAATGGGACATCGAAGAAGCCCTCTCCGAAGCCGGACAACAGTGCTGCTGTCGAGGACTGGGAGGAGCGTGCCTCTCAGGCTGCCGGCCTCATCTTTCTCTACCTCGAGCCTTCGCAGCGGATCCATGTCCAGACTTTGCAAGACAATCCGGTGCTCATGTGGACCACCCTTGCCTCCGTGCATGTCCAGAAGCGTCCTGGCACTCGCTTCAATGCCTACAATGACTTCTTCTCCATCCGCCTCGGGGACGGTGAGTCTTTGCAGTCACTTATGAACCGCATCGACGAGGGCATGTGCTCCATCCAGGCCCTGCGTCCGGAGACTTATGCGCTCAAGGACCTCGACAACGAGCTGGTGTGCATGGCTATGGTCCGCTCGCTGCCGCCGGAGTACTCCACCTTCACCTCCTCGCTTCTGTTGCTCGACAAGCTGGACCGCACCTCGCTCCAGGACGCCTTCCGCAATGAGGAGATCAACCATATCCGCCGTGCAGGTGAGATTGGCTCATCGGCATCGCCCTCTGCTCTCAAGGCTGCCGTTCCGGCCTCTGCCGCCGCCGCTGCTGCCAAGGCACCTCAGCGCCCGTGAAGGAGACGCAAGGCGCGAGACGGGCATGAGGCGTGAGGGGGCGAAGAGGGAGGAGGGGAGAAACTAGGGCGTAGGGGCGCGAGTGCATGCGTGTGACAGCGCCTGCGACACGGCACGGCCAGTGGTGTGGCGGCGAGGGGGCGCAGGCCACGAGACAGCGCTCGAAGGAGCGAGGCGGCAGCGTGAGGGCACGCAACAGTCGCACGGGCCCACGAGCCACGAGATGGTGCCGGGTGGGCATGTGATGGTATCGTGGTCGTGAGTGATGGTGATGCGGAGGCACGGGGCGACGAACAGGGGCCGCGAGCTTGAATGCGCAAGACCACCATGCTAGGGCAGTGTGGATGCGAGTGAGGCGGACCGGAGCGCGCCGCGTGTGGAAACAGCAGCACGCGCGCTCGATGAGGTGATGCGGCGGCGGCGTGGCAGCAAGCGAGGCCACGGGGGCGCGCGAGATGTGGGTGCATGCTTGCAGGCACCAGACAGCAGCGCGCGGGCACGGAACCGCCATGCTGGGGCGCGGCGTAGGAGGAAACGAGGCCGGTCGGGGGCGCGTCGCGTACAGTAACGGCATCGCATGTGTTTGATCTTCGCGGCCTCCGCGGCCTCCAGCCGCCCTGTCCACGCTCTCCACGCGCCCTTGACGCTCTCCACGCGCCCTCCGCGCCCTCCTCGCACCCCCCGAGGGGCGTCGGGCAGTGAGAGGACGCATAGCGCGCAGCCCACAGCGTACGCCGTTGCTAGGGCGCACGGGCAGCGACACAGCGTGTGCGCGGCGACACGGCGGATGGGAAGGCGAGAGAGCGGGTGGGAAGGCGAGAGGGTATGGCGCGCGACATGAAGCGTTTGACATGCAAGGGAGAGCGAGGAGAGAGATGGTGCGCAGACAGCGCGTGCGAAAGGAGGTGGGAACGAGCGCGTGCGAGAGAAACCGCGCGCGTGAGACGGTGCGGACAGTGCGAGACGACACAGCGCGTGGGGAGTCAGAGGGCGCACAGAGCAGCGGCACGGCGCGAAGACCGCGCTGTTGCTAAGGCGCGTGCGGCATGAAACGGTGTGCCGTACGGCCACAAGACATGCGGGCTGCCAGACGACGAGCGGGCCGGTGACAGAACGGGTAGGCCGGGCAGCAGCCGAGTGACGGCGCCGCTGGACCACGAGCGAGCACAGCGTAGGGGCCCGAAGAAGGTGGCGGGCGGCGTCGAGAGGGCGCGGCAGACGGCGAGCGGGGCCGGCAGACGGCGCACGGGGGCGACGCACCGCGAACGAGGGCGCGAGAAGGGGCAGGCGGGGGCGTTACGCGAAGGCACGTGATGGTGGCGCACGACGGTGCGTGACAACGGGGGCGTGAGCATGGCCCAGGGTGGATGGCGGCGGCGCGAGGGCGGTGGCAAGAGGGCACGAGGCGTCGTCGCAAAGGCGAACGACGGCGGCGAGGGAGGGGGTGCGAGAGCGCGACAGTGGGCGACGTTGTCGCGAAGGGGGCGTGAGGGCGGCGGCGCGAGGGCGCAGTGCATTGTCGTGAGCGAACAACAGCGGCGACAGGGGAGGTGCAACGGCGCGTGGCGTCGTCGCGAAGGCGGCTTGAGGGCGGCCCAGGGTGGGTGGTGGCGGCGCGAGGGCGCGGGGCGTCGTCGCGAAGGTGCGCGACGGCCGAGCAAGGGCGGGTGAGGGCGCGAGAGAGAGAGCGGCAGGCGCGTGGGGCGACAATGCAGCCACGCCGGGGCGTGGTGCTGCTGCAGAGGGGCAGCGGGCGGCTGCGCGAGGGCGGCAGCGGCGTGCGAGGGCGGCAGCGGCGTGCGAGGGCGGTGGGTGTGCGAAACGATGGTGTAGGCGGAAAACCGCCCAAGCACGGCGAGGCGGCACCACGGGGCGAGACGGCGGCGAGGCGATGCCACAAGGCGCGAGAGGGCGTGCGGCACGGCACGAGGGTGTGCGAGGCGACACAAAGGCGTGCTGGGCAGCGAGATCGTGCATGCTGCAGCGTTGCTACAAGGTATGAGGCGGGGAGAACGCACGCGGGCAGCGTGAGGGAGTGCGAGGGCATGCAAGTCGGCAGGTGCGAGAGCGGGCACGCCTGATGCGCTATTTTGAGGGTGCCAAACGGCATTGTGGGGATGTGACGGGCAAAAGGGGGCGGCGAGAGACGGGCGGCGGCGCCACGATGGCAGCACTGGGGCGTGCAATGGCGTCGTGGAGACGCAACGGAGGTGAGGTGGCAGGGACACGAGAAGCGGCGCGTGGGCGAGAAGCGAAGGCACAGGGGCGGTGTCGGGCCACGTGAGCGCAGTGGCGGTGCGAGAGGACGGGTGGGCGCGAGCCCCGCGAAACGGGGAGCAGCGGCACGCGGCGCTGACAGGGGTGATGCGACTGCGCGCGAGGCGGCTACAGGGCAGCATGAAGGCATGGGAGGCGGTAGGAGCATGGGCGAGGCTCCTGCGCCGTTGCTGGGGCGTGCACAGCGGTGCGTGGGGGTGCACGGCGGCGAGATTGGGGCGCGCAACTTGCGAGAAGCGGGTCCTGCACCATTGTTGGGGCATGCGAGGCGGCGCACGCGTGTGCGAGGGCTCCATTGAGGGCGGCGGGGGCGAGAGAGAAAGCGGCGGCAAGTGAGAGGGCAAAGAGAGGGTGGAATGAAAACTCTGTGTAGGCGAGGCAAAGGCGCGGCGCGGGCGTGTGATGGGCGAAGGTGGCGGGGGCACGTGAGGCACTCGGTGCACGGTGCACGGGCGAAAGTCGATGCATCAGGGCGGCAATGTGACAGGGGCGAAATTGTGCGACACGGTGCGCAGGCGCGACTGCGAATGTGGCCAAGAGGGTGTCCTGGAGTGCCAGGCTGCATCACTAGGGCGCGCAGCGGTGTCGCCGGGGTGCCAGTGGGCAGAGAGGGTGTGAGTAGGGCGTCGGTGGGGCGAGAGGGCGCCGCTAGGGTGCGAGACGGCATCGTAATGACGTCCGTGGGGCGCGGCGGTGTTACTACAATGCCAAATGGCTGAGAGAGCATCGGTGGGCTGCGCAACGGTCGTCGGTGGGGCGTCAGAGAGCCGAGACGGCGTCGTTGGGGCGTCTGTGGGCCGAGAGGGTGTTGCTCAGGCACGAGACAGCGCCATGAGGGCGTTGCTGGGGCGCACAGCGGTGATGCTATGGCACCAGACGTCGGCAGCGTGCGAAATGGATGTTGGTGGGGCACGAGGCGGCGCGGATGGTGTTGCTGGGGGCGAAATGGCACAGCTAGGACGCATAGTGGTGCAGCCACGGGCGCGTTGCCACAACGGCACCGCCAGGGTGCCAGATGGCACAAGGGTGAGGGACAGTGTGGTGTGGAAGACGAACATGCACAGCGTGGGGAGGGACATGCGCACGTCCACAAGGCACAGTTGCCTCGTGCGACGCGTCGGTCGCGCAGGGCGCAGCAGGAGCGCAGCAGGAGCGTGTCGTTCAAGTCGATGATGAGCGGCTTGCACCGCCCGGGTGGTATAGTGTCTGCAGACATGGTTGTTGAGGGTGTGTGTGTGAGCACGAAGTCGACTGCGGCAGGTGTTTAGGCGGAAACAGGGGCAGCGCGCAGCATGCGGAGGCAAGAAAGAGCGTGTGCAGGACGGCGCATGTGGGACACCGAGGATGGGCTGACCGGCGGCAAGGATGGTGCATGCGGGCCCGAGACAGGGAGTAACAGCGGGCAGTGCGGAAATAGGAAGGGTGATCGCTAGACAGCGCACATATGCATGAGATAGCTAGTGGGGACGCAAGATGGTGGGTGAATCAGCGAGAGGGAGAGCGTAGGCAATGCGGTGGGTGCGGGTGCGCCCACAGGGTGGCGGGATGGTATGGTGAGGGCGGTGAGTGTTAAAACTGGTATGTTGAGGCACCCGGGAGCTCCCTAGAGGACAACAAAACTCTATTACAGGCTGTGGCCTAATGTGAGAGACTGAGAAAACTAAGAAAAGCGAAAATACACACCTGTGGCCTAATGTGAGAGACTGAGGAGTGCCCCAGTCCCTCAGCCACAGGAAAAGCGAAATGAACTGTATAGTTGCTGACAAATCACCGGCAAACTCCGGTGAGAGCGAAAATGGCAGAGTCAAAACATCAGGAAATCGTAATATATCTACAGAAACCTATAATAGGAAATTTTATCTACAGTATTAAATATATTTTCAATATCACCCGTAGCTGGAAATGCAAAGTGGGTCTCTATATTTGCTACAGGTAGATAATCTGTAGATGATCCGTAGAGAGCATATCTGACACTCTGCTACTATAGCAACTATATGTCTATGGTAGTACTATAGTACTACAATACAATAGACAAACTATCATATTTAAATCCTTACTCACACAGAGGGAAAGAGGAAACAATTTTATTC